>JABASH010003418.1:0-16540 GCA_019776445.1 Tomocerus maximus | reverse complement strand
AAACCTTACCAAAGAATTGTACATAAATTATTTTTTGAGTTATCCATGATCTTCTGAAGCGCAAAAATACATTTAGTGCCTATTCAGGGGCCGGGTATCGCACACCCTTAAATATAATTTCAAGGAAAACATTTTTGCTACCGAGGATGTTGATGTACCATATTGGATACTTGCATATAAAACGTGTCTTTTCACATTTTAATTAGTTCTAACAAAAGAGGTCCTACTTAATATCGACTTAATCTTCTTGTACCTAACAATTCGATTAGAAACGATTGAGATAAAGGTAGTTACAGTAAGCTTAAGGAAAGAGTTTAAAGAATTTATCCGGGTAGTGACTTGATTCTTTCTTATTGGGACAAAATGAATTGTCTAATCTAAATGGCTCTAAAAAGGAAACGGCCAAACTTACAATACCATATAATAAACGCAAATGATGTTATAAGCATCAGTAGATCCTCATTTGAAGCCGAAATAAAATAAAAAAGTTCTGATGGAAGCAGAGAGTCAGAACAAACAAATGTAAACAAAATATTCCATTTGGATTTATTTTCTATTGTGCTGTCAGTTTTTTTGTTCAAAAATATAAAAATGTAAACTCTGTTATATTATCTTTGTGCTCTGGTTATTGTTTCATATTCACGGCGACTTCTCCCCTTTAAAAATCGGTTTTTAAACTTTCTCTTGTTTTTATGCTCAATGTCACTAAAACTTTGTCCCACAGTTTATTGCTACTTAATTTCCTGAAGTTGAAGGATACAATTTCTAGCAAATACCTCTTGAATAGAAGTAATCATCTTATTTATTAATTCGCTTAATATATGCATATATATATAAATACCGGAAGCTAATGTTGATAAAGTTACATGAAAGCACATAAAAGTCAAAGAATCAATCTAAGAAAACTGCGATTCCAAATGGTTGAAAATGTAGTTTACAAATCAAGGTTTTGCTACCCATATAAAAAGGAACAGCTTTACTCTCGTGACGTCTTATTCCTCGATGACTAATGATTTTAATCTAAATTAGGCAGACTTATCTCGGTATCAACTACATGTAAACTTCGGACAAATGTGCCTAGAGATTTCTTTCTTAGGACGAGAATGATTTCTCATTTAGTGCAAGTTACTAGTGACCTTGCTCTAACCAGGTGGAAATATTAATCCCCCAGTCACGCCCATTGCATGGGTTATAGAGGTAGAACTAGAAGGTCGAAAGAAATTTTGTAATTTACATGTTTTGGTAACTAAGTAAATTATGTTATCTGAAGGTAAATTGCATGTTATTAACTAATTAATTGATAAATGATATATATTACGATAAAATATGTCTAAAACGATATTGTTCAAGTGAATTTTGACGGTAAGTACTAAAAGGAGGTGCCTACGATAGATCAAGCGAATCATAAATTAAGTAATCACACTACTATATCAGCAAACAATTTATTTTATCTTGGGCTTTCCGGGTTAATCGTCGAATAACTTTGGATACCACACGCAGCGTCATACCATTGTGTCTGCCATACTAAGTTCTTTTTGGAAACGGGCTTTGGAATGCGGTTGATGGACATGAATTTTTTCAGTGAAGGATAGCATCTTAATACAGCTTTTGCTTAATTTTACATTTTATTGTCAGTGAGGCAGGTTGGCAGGTGTACTTTTGTATGCATTATGCGTTGACTGTGCTGAGTGAAGATTTAATTTCTTTCTTTCATTCAATATTAACAAGATACAAGACTGGAGTCGAATTTCTAACAGATGCGAGACTTGAGCTTTCAGCATTTCATTTCCAACTCATTCACTTACAGTCAATCACTTAAAAACTTTAGCTTTGCTCAAAAGCAATTCTCGTCTTTCTTTCCATCTTCATTTTAATATAATGAGAATTCTTCTCTTCTAGTACATTGTTAAGCAAAGAAAAAAGACTGTCAGCAAATGAATTTTCCACTTTGTGTCCAGATAGATTCTATTCCGGCAGCCTAAGAGTATAGTTCTGGTAAACCTACACTAAATATATTGTAGCAAACCTCTTTGTACTCCATTGTAAACTGGTTTCGAATACGTATAGCAAAGTGCCAAATTATAATGTAATACAAATATTATTATTATAATAAGCAAATATTCATACACTCACTAACTTATTACTTAGCCCCAGTATAATCGACTTAATGAATTTTAAATGAGATAAGATATTTTATGTATCATAATTTTCAATCCCTAACTTAAGTTAAACTCAACCTACTAGGTCATTAATATTTTTTATTGAACTCTAACTCAATACTCGTTCGATTTGAGTGGGAAAATAATCCTATGCGTGTTTCTAGCAATGAGTGGGAAGCCACTTCGCTATAAATAATGAGAACCGAAACAATGTAATATTCAGGAGTTTGTTCATAAGCCCATTCGAGAAACATAACGATAAGAGTTTAACGATAAGGATACATCCAATGAATCCATTTGTGAAATGTAATGTATGAATAAACTTTCTTTGATTGCTTTGCTATTTTTAACTCTAGAAAACTGCACAACTTGCAAAATAATTGTGTGCATGCCAAGGTATTTATCTAAATGTGCACTATGCTGATATAGTTCTTTAAAATATAGCTTTGCATAATTAGTAAAATGGTTTGTATCGTATCTATCAATAAACTATGAATGAACCAAGTGGAGAGGAAAAATACGCCTGTGAGTTGTTTCTAACACACAAGTACGTAAGTTACGGAGGGATTTATTCCATTATTTATCCTATCTGTAAAGAGCTACTTACGTTTCAACTGACGACATGACGACATGATTGTCTGAATGGACACCGCGCACGACATAATTCTAAGACAATAAACATGAATTGGTAGGTAATTTGTGTATGTGGAGGCACTTACGATAATTGGTCTCATTTTAATTGTCGCGACTAGCTGATGTGCAATTAAGCAAAACATGTGTATCATATAACAAGAAATTCTCTTTTAATGCGTATGTAGCAATATTTTAATAGACATTCCTTGAATTTCAGTATTTCAATCTGTCTAGCAATAGTAGCAGTTAATGTCTGCTCAAACTAATATGATTTTAATTGGGTGTATATCTAAAGCAATTACAAGTAAAATGACGTCTGCGTAAAGTTTCACGGATATTCATTCCCATTAAATATTTGCGGAACAAAACATTATAATTGAATCTTCACGTTGCACTGAGCACTATGAAATAGATGTAAGACATAAATTGACACATATTATGTTCGTATGATACAAACCAGTACATCAAATATTTTTTGTTATACGACTGGACAGAAGTAATTACTAGCTGACAAAGTGTAATGTAGAATATATTTATTGCAGAGTTAGTTGGTGTGGTATGTTGTCTATGCAATAGTGTACATTAACATAATGTGCAATTTTGATTGTTATAACTAGTGGAACACGAAGGACGACTCACATTGAGAATGCAATTGGCAATTACCCTTAATGTTTTGGTTGTTGGTTAGTGATGAGGTTTGCTAATATGTAGAAACACATACTGGATATAGGTAGATATTTACTGTGTTCATAGACATTCTTTCCAGTCTTCTGGTTTCTGGTCAAGTCTTGTCAAGTCGGGTAGTTTCAGTTTATTACTAGCGTCAAGTGGGGCTGCATAGGTATACCAGTCCATAAGTGGATGGAACTACATACTTGTGTATAGCTGAGTAACTATAGAGGGCTAGTGCTAGATTGGTAATAATAAGAGGTTCTAGTGCATGCAGAAATCTTAGGTTCATAAGAGTGAGTTAACAATAAAGAAGAGGCATATACTTAGAATAGTGTGCACATATGCAGGCAGAGACTGCATTCCGATTCCTATTATAAAAATTAATGAGATCCGTCTCCTGTAGATTTGAGACTGCACATTATGTTCCGTAATGTACATTCATGTCTGTACATTAGCCACTAGACTAGACCATTTCCACCAAGACATTATTTACTGCTATTGCCACTATCCCCGTCCTTAGAGCCTATAGAGTGTTGAGTATAGCTATAGAGGTTTGATGTTAGTAGAACTGGCGGGGCTTAGCAGTGATAATTTTATACGCATTCAACAAATGAACAATAATTTAGTAGTTGTTACATAATAATGTGTACGCGAGCACGTAGACTTTGTTATGGAATGGATATTTATATTGTACTTATGTTTATAGGTCTTGCACAATATTAAAGTGGGTGGGTACTTGTTTTTACTCATCTACTGTGCATTAAGTAAATCTTGAGATACTTTATGGAACCTTTCTCCTCTCCGTACCCTTCGCTAAACTACATATTTATGTATTTACTAGGAGCATGCAACTCTTGCAAGTAAAATCTATGTAAATGTGCTTATTGAGTACAAGCATGCTACATATAAAACTCGTCTCCCCAGCATTCCTAAATACCTATAGTAAATACATGGATTTAAGAGCGCTGACTGAAGTGATACTTGGCCTCCTCTGAGGAATAATCAATAAAAAGACAAGCTCATAAGGTATTTTAGTGTTTGTACTTTAGTACATGACTTTGCTGTTAATGTACAGTGTGCATGCATCGATGCAATGCGATGGTGTTAGATGATACGCCAAAACTACTTCACTTACTCCAGCATTATCATCCCAACACAAAAATGCGAATCTTTAAAGCTGAAAAAGTCACTTAAACTTAACACGGAATTCCCGGTTCACATGGCATGGCGTGGCATGACACTACGGATTAAAATTCTTTCGCTTACTCTTCCCTTTTTCTTCCAGTCTTGGCTAATGGCACTTCCCTCGACAAAACTCATATCCGCATAACATTCACCGACAATCCTCATCCCTTCCATCCACACTTTACACATTGATTAATCAGCTACATGCAAATGAGAAAACATTCATTAATTAACTACATCTGCTTAAATGCACACTTTGTAAATCTTATCTTATCCTCTGCACTTTCAATTGGCAGCACATTTTCAAAGATAAGACCACCTCCTGTCTATTTCTCTCAACCACAACACAAACCATACATCCAGAATTAAAGTTAAAATTTAAAGAGACCCACATAAGGAAACTACCGGCACTAATGATTTTAGTGCTCGTAATAGAAAGTCGTAAATACTGCAACAGAAGAGACACTTCCAGGATAGTTTACTTAATTAAAGCGATTTAAACTTAAGAATTTCAATTGTTTTAAATACTTTGGTGTTTACATGCTACAAATGTGGGTTCTAATTGGCATTTCCGATATCTGCCATACCATCGTGCACAAACCACAAAAATTTGTACCATTTCAATTGCTTGCTTAGTTTGTATAAATAGTTTTATCTTCATGTTTAATTGGCCATTAAAATATTCAATATCATACTAAAGATACTTATAGGTAGATAAAATGACTGTCTTTATGGTAACTCAACAAGGACAGTGTTACTAAGAGGAAGCTTCAAATCTCAAAGGAACATTCTGCGACAAAGACATCAAGTCGTTTGCCATTCAGTTTGTTTTCTCTGATGCTCCGACTACGATAGGACATTTTCCATTACTAAGGTGTGATATAAAATCAGTATTATTCATGGGAATATATTCTATCTTCTACCATTAGGTTGTTGGCATGCCGAATTCTTATTTATATAGATATATGTATCTCACGGCAGAAAATGTAAAATGTTCCATTAGACTAGGTATTATCTAATTCTCACTTTGCTCTAGTTTCTCTAAACACTTGTCCTAAATGCGGATGCAGTATACATGGAAGTTATGTATGTGTCAGGCATGTTATTGTGCAGTGTAGGTAGAGATAGTTAGCAGGTTTACTATAAATCTGATTTTGACTTAAAGTCCCATTCACGTCCACGTATCTGCTCCAGGGCTCCGGATATTATAACTGCTCTGTTCACAGAACGTAAAATGAGGTAGATATGCTGAATTGAAAGTGGTATTTATACTGCCATATATCTTAGGACAATAGTAGAGAGATTCCAGCATTGAGTGCATTGGGACAATGAAAATTTCCAAAAGAACAGTGGAACAAACTAACAATAAGTAAGTACGTGCATTTCCAGCAACATTGCAATAATGACGTTGCTTCTCTGTGTATGTGAATGTGTCTGTCTGCTCCATTCTGTTGACGCTGTAAATTCAGGGGAGGAAAACATAGCTAACTATGTATGTGCAGTGTGTTCGTATATTTCAGTAAATAGCAGTGCAATAATGGGCCAGATCTCTGAAATTGTCTTCCTTTTGCGATGTCTGCCTATATGACTTCTGAAGTCCGTTTCAGTTCCAGAGTCTTCTATTTGGCTTGCCTCCATTTACGTTGCCGCACTTTGAATTGAACGTTACGTTAATTTAGCAGGGCGTCTCTATCTTTCATCCTCAGAGAGTATTATTCTCTGAATGAGGAGACAACGCAAAGCAACTAATGTAATGTCTCTGTAGGTATTCGGCGCTACGGCCCGCTTAGGTTATGCTCCAATCCAAAGGAAATGAAAAGGCTTTTGTGCAATTGGAGCCAACCACATTTTCTCAACTATCGACTTTCATATTCCACAATTTTCTATTTACTTTCCCTATAAACACCTATATTTGCTACCCCGTCCTATGTACTCCCATGCACATCCACCTATCAGCTCTAGACTCGCATTATCTGGAAACGGAGAAGCAAATTTGCAAGAACATGTCACAGAATTCAGTAACGTGGTTTCATTTGGTTAGCTCTCTATCTAATGTGCGGATCCAATCCACCCTTTCAAAAGAGCCCGTATAGATATAGTGTATGTCTACCTGCAAATAAATAGAGATATGGAAGAACAGCCTCTACAGATGTAATTTCGAGGAATCTTCCTGTTAGCCATGTCACTATCTCGGCAAACCATCTAAGCCTGTCCTATTAGTAGACGTGCTCATCTCAATTCAACCATAGTCCTATAATGGGATTTCTGTTCCACATACACAGCTCCTATAAACTCTACGCATAACCTATTTAATAATAATGATGCATTTCGAATATTCGACGAGAGTCAACACAGTCGAACCGCGTTTCCTTTTCTTTCCTACTCCTTACTTTCCGACAAAAAGTAGAACTGGTGAATCAGCCTTGACGATAGAAAAAATCTACCTTCCTGCTTCTATTTATAATTGATAGCGAATGCCGTCAAATATTTTCCAGCGAGAGAATTTACTTTGAACCTACATAATAAATATCCATTTATTTTTGTATTATTATTATGTCGACACTATCTATTAATTCTTTTGGGAACTTTACTGGGTGGACAGAAGTCTTAATATGAAAGTTAAGAAAATCATAGATATAAAATTAAGAATAATCAACCTACTTTAGTTTAAGAATTCGTTGATTAGTATTTTACCATTTCTCTGCGATAATTACAAAACGCATTACGTTCTGAATCCTAGACATTCTACGACACTACAGTCGTAGAAATTCCATTTAATGCACATCCATTCACTTTCCTCTTTTCTACACCCAGTAATTATAGTTCTACTTTAATAATTGAACACACATACATACGTATGCCATACATTATCTCATCCGTTTTTTTGCATGAACCATGAACGCAGTGAAAAGCACTTTAACAATTTATGATCTAGTTTGGCTAACGGTTAAAATATTTATAAAAATTGACAAGAATAGGAAACGAAAGATAATTTAGTTCCTAGAGTACATTATTTTAGCTACATATAGATATACCTTATACTTTATAATATTCTGGATGAACCCATCATTTGACCTTTATATAGGTTAAAAAGATTTGGCATACGTATTAAATGGTGCAACATAATTTAGCTGAAGTATCCGTGTAACAAATTTCAATCCCGATTTTGTCATTTCATTTCTGTAAGTTTCTTTTACAGTGTTACGGCCATTCAACAAAGCAAGTTCTATTTAGAATTGTTGTTGAGCCACGACAGATATAAACTGAAAACACAAGTCCTTTTGTTGGCAAATCATAAATAGTTGAACTTGAGCTATTACTCTTTGTATGTTTAGAGCTATGCCTGTCTATATTGATGAATCAGCATATGGGATCTGTTTATGTGCTTGGAAGAGTTTGTAACCGGCGGTGAACAGGTCTCTTCGATGTGATTCAAGATAAATAATCGACAACTAAATTCTTCATCATTAAATGGAGAACACGAGGCTTTGTAAAGGGAACAATGAGATACGTTCATCTTGATATCATTTGCCAGCATAAAAGTATTATGCTTTCGTAAAAATAGCTCCGCCGTCTTCATGTCTGCTATTCAATTAAATGGTGACTAAGAATTTCTCAAAAGTTCCTTTGTAAATTGCTCTGGCTGTCGTTTACACAGATGTTCGTCAATTTATCTTAAGCAGCCTAAACAAAAGAGTCGACAGATTTGGAAGAGATGTCAAGTATGTATTCTGTATACCTGACATGTCTGTGCTATGTGGTTTGTTGAGATGTTCTGCAGCTCCCATTCAGGTCTACATAAGGGCATAGACAAATGGACTAGCAATTGCTAACTACAAATAAATTACCAGCACCAAGCACTATTTCTACGCACATATCATACCAAAAGTTCAAGGAACCAACCGATATCAACGCAAGAAACCACGAAATCATCATTTACTGAGTCTCAAATACACAAAACCGAATTTGCCTTGATGCACATTCATTAATAGTGCCGCCTACTTTTTGCATATTCGAAACAAAAGTAAATGTCATCTACTAGATATAACAAAATGATTTCTTTAAACTAATAACTTAACTGTGCAGTGGACAATAAATTAAAATAAACTCAAAGGAAAATATAAATAGTTCAGAAATGCCAAAAGTTTATCACATTTCGTTTGCTAAACTTTATAAAATTATTTGCATGTCATATATTTTATTAACGAGTGGGCAATTATTGTTTGTTTTGCCGACCCCTTAACCAAGAAATTCCTTACATGTCTTTTCCTATCCGAATGAATAGAATAGATGAAAAGAGAATACATAAATAGGATTTATGGACAGATTAATCTCATTTTTGTGCTTTTATTGCGTTTTATGTGCTGAATTCCATATAATGGACGCTATAAAGATATTCGGAGAGTTTCTGGTTGTCTATGTCCAGAAAAGGAGTGGTGCCCTCAGTTGAAAAGCATAATCCTCAAAGAATGGGATATTGAGTCAATTGGGTGAGTTGAACTCTAGGAGAGCATCAACATCAACTCACAGATAAGTAGCATCAACTATCTATCATTTCATTCTTTTCCATTAATTTCCAACTGAGACAAAAGAAAATCTATAATCCATTTTCCAACCAAAGCAGGCTGATTAGCAGTGTCTATTGTTTTCCTGCACTCATTATTCCATTTGCACTCAACATCACTCGACATAATAAGTTGGTTTGTGTGCGTGGCTACACCCATTACTGCCAGGTACTGGAAATTACAAAGAGAATTCCGATAATAAGATATATCTAGACTAACTCCACTGGCTATACATAGTATTATATAGCATAGAAATTTCAATAGATCTGAGTAGTTGGGAACTGATAGTTTTGGCGAACTATTTATGCATAAGCACCAACTACCAACTTATCTTTTAAATACATCCAATTAAAATAGTTCAGCTGTAAGTTATTATGTTCTCTCACATTAACACCTTGGCTTATACGATAACTTCTTAAGATTTTGATCCCTGTGTATCCCATCTGAGAAATAGTGTCATAGTATAACCAAGTTATTTCTTTGACATCAAAAAGCTTTAAAGGATCTTAAGAGTATCAGCACTAGCACGGATATGAGGAAAATGCCAATAAAAATAAACCTATATTCGTACATTTACTACAATCATGAGGATTATCTGCAGGCGGAAGAGATTCCACTGATATAATTGTGAGATATACAGATATGCATTGGTAGCTATGATTTGGCTCATAGCTCCTCTAACAATCAATCCTCTTATTTTAAATCGCTACATCTGCACACACACAACATAAAACCTTTCTATTTATATCTGAGATATGCCATTTTCTTTTATATGTGCAGAAGAAAAGAAAGTGGTAACGATAAAGTAACCGCATATAATTTGCAGTCCCGTGAGAATTGAATGGAGAAAAGTTTGATTACAGCCACTCTGTATATTTCTTCTGGAGGATATATTTAATGCACGTTATAGCTGAGAGCGAATCTTGAGTCTTCGAGATATTCTTATTATTAGAGCATCCTATGCAGCGAGGACAATTACCTTCTATAGGGAGATAGAGGTTAGACCTCTATCTGTGGCAAGTATGCAACTCGCTCGTTTTCTTTTCCCCATCCCAATTGTCTTTCTTTGCATTTCATTGCATCCCATTGGTTTATTTGAACACATCTAACTCACTCATCTTCAGATCAACTGAACTTAGCTCAAGTTAGAAACTCAATCGCTTCTTTGCTCTCTAACTTAGACCAACTAAAACCAACCAGGAAAAAAGTTCTAATCATAAATCAGTAGCAGGACTCAATTCCGCATCACGTATTTTCCCCGATCAACACAATCTGTAGAACATTACGCTGGTATCTGTATTTTGCAGAAACTAAAATTTCACCAAAAATTTTGCTACATGATCATGCACTGCACTTCATCCAAGTTAAAGCCTTTAAAATTTCAGAAATAAGTATTAATTGTTTCATTTTCTTCCCAATTTAACGCCTCAAAACACAAGAAAATCTGCGTAATAAAGCCCGTAAATAAATCAAAGATCATTTATTAACTTTTTGAAACGATAATTCCACAAAATTAAAATTTTCTGGATGACACATAAAAAATTTCAAGAATTAAATTCTGGAATTTTTGACAATGGTTTGGACATATTTGATGCCACATATCTGAGAGGTTACATAATTTATAATTTGTACTTTCACAAACTAGTATCTCCGTTGACAAATGAGGCTCACCAAATGAAAATGTTCTCACTGGAAAGTTCTGTCAGCGGAATTAAGTCGTAGAGTCATGTAGGCCTAGAAAAAGTATCTCAAGTAAGCCAGATGTGAATGCAGTGATGAGATGTCGTTAGAAAAAGTCTTAGAGATAAAAACTAACACCAAAAACCGTGCATGTGTAAGATTTTTAAGTATACGCAAGTTTCAGAAACGAGCCGACAAGTACCTACTAAAACTAACCAAACCAACTAAGGAATGACAGGCCACATTGCTACTACTGAGTCTTGATCTCTAATTGGATTTAAATTAAAAATCAAAGAATCATCAGTTCAAGAGTCTTCTGCGTTTTAGCGCATTTCACACGCATCTTGGGAATCAATATTCCCTGCAGCGTAAAGTGAAGTAGTTTTTGCAGCCCTTCCCTGAAAGGTATGTATATGGCTCCTTCTTTCTTGTCTATTGCGAATGCAAGTATTTTTTCATTTACACAAACTTGCATGTCATTTAAGAGAAAACTACTTGTAAGTATAGGTACACAATCCCTACAGTCGCTTTCATTTTTGTTAGCTCTTTTCCTTCATTTTTCCTTAATACTTGCATTGCTTATAAGCGTCCTCTGAATAGAAAAATATATTATTGACTCCAGTCTCTTAATTAATTTTATTGCACATTAAATATATCAGCGTAACTTAATGATACGTGGATTTCTCATTATAAATTGAGTATTATACCATTAGTGTTGAACAGAATGAAAAAATTCATTCGCAGAATAAACATTTATTCAGTGGCAATATAGGAAAATAAATGGCACAGAAAGACACACCTACAAGTTATCTTATCATAACTTGGGAACTCCACCCAGATTCTCAAACGAATAGTGTATTACCTACATTGGATTTCTTTTAGTGAAACGCATATTTTTTGCTAAAGAATGGCATTCCGTTGTGTAAAGTAATGAGAGTGAGTGCCATGAGCACCTACTCATTTTCTTACAATAGATAGAATTAGAACTGAAGATATAAATGGGAGTTGGTGTGCGGCATATCTCTAGTCGCCAGTCTACTGCAGTCCATTATATTTTACAACAGACCGCAGCAGTACGCATATAGACATCATAAGACAGAATTGAACAAATCCAGAAGTAGATAACATTCATAACAGCTATACAAATGAGTTCAGCTCTAAATCGGCGGCACGGCTCCTGGAAATGCAATCCTCATGAAATCATCTACTTACTTATCGCGAATGTTACCTTAGCAAAAACTTTTATTTACAAACATAGCACACTGCGCACATATTGGCCGGACTTTTAACTCGCATAACTTTCCCACAGTGTAAATTCAAAGCAGAACAACATGAACATATCTCCGGGATAATAACCACATCATAGTCAACTAGACTCATCTTCACTTTTGACTGTATGTTATGTAAACGTATAACAGTAACTACAACACAGAAGTATACCAAGTTAGGATTATATTATAGCTGTGATGAATTGTAAGCAACTACACGCCAGTGACATAACCACTGCTTATTAAAATGAAGTTTTCTTTCCTGAATTTTATATTTATGCAGTATGCTCCAGTTAGGAATAGTAAATGTTAGCAAATGCACAAAAGTTATAGAGACCAACAATAAGTATCTGTAAGGCACACGAAGCACTTCACCATGAATGCTGATTATAATCTATGGAATGCAGAGAGAAGCTAAAGTAGACAAAATAACTCAAATGCTTCTCACCACAAACTACAACACTGTAAATTTATTTACCATTTTTATTTGCTAGTCTAGCTATATATTCTAGTTGTATCAGCAGTATTTCAGTTTCAGTGTACTTATTATTTGGTGCGCAAGCCATATAGGATTGAAGGTGCTAATCTTATTACTTATGTGCATTTTTGGGGTGTGCGAAATAGGTCATTTATACACTTAAAATGAAAAAAGGTCAAATTATAGAAGCCGCATTATTTGCTACTTATTTTGAAATATTTTTAAGACTTTAACCATAATTTTCCAGGAAGCTTAAGATAAGACATTACATAATTAGCAATGTTATAGCTTTTTGGTAGTTTCATAGACCATTTTCACTTACTAAGCTGTGCACAATAAGAATTCCGTATTTGGTTCATAGTACCCAAGTAATTCAGCTCATAAAAGCAGAACCCACTCTATAATTACTATAACGCATAATTATCACGTAATATAAACTTCTTGTGAATTGCGAGCTGTCGTGTTATTTTTATGATGACAAAAATTCCTACACTATACTCATGATATTTCCGCATGGTATACACCATTTTAATTATTAGAAGGATGTATATTATTGCTTTTCAGACAGGGACGCATTCACTAATAATGTTATGTAGAGGTAGCGTTTATATATTTGAAAACAGTCATTTCCTTATAATAAAGCGACCTGGCAGGGAAAGGGTACTCTTAATTTAAGTTGCTTGGTTTACACGCGATCACAGCTGGCTTCTTCGTTAAGAGAATTTCTATTCGGAGGCACTCAAGTTTAGTTCTTTTGCATACATTTCATTCTACTTCTCATCCTACGTACATGTCGTTAGGAGTCTGTAGATCTAAAGTATGAGACAGCCTGAGACGGAAGAGGGCAAGAAATGTTCCTTAGTAAATCACATTGGCTTATCGCTACACATTAAACGGATGCTAAGTATCTAAGTGTAGACAGTGGAGTGTTGAACTAAGTTTCTTCGTAATGAAGCGCCAGTTAGCTAAATAATTACACTTATCGTCACATG
Organism: Tomocerus maximus; assembly: GCA_019776445.1. NCBI lineage: Eukaryota > Metazoa > Arthropoda > Collembola > Entomobryomorpha > Tomoceridae > Tomocerus > Tomocerus maximus. Next base: position 2,908 of record JABASH010003418.1, on the reverse strand, counting down.
AATTTGGCCAAACTCACGGACGATGAATGTATAACATGTCAAATCGAAATACTGGTTAAATTTTTGGCTAATTATACTTAATATTATGAGATTAAAAACAAGCATTGAAAATATAACATGTGCATGCCTGAGGCAATTAATGCAATTATTATAATTATTCACGGGATCAATCGAAAAATGTTTTAAAAGTATTGCATACTATTTTTTGTAACTTTTGTTAAGTCACATTTTTTAAAGAACTTATTGTTGTTCATCTCCTTTATTTCATTCTGTGGAGGCTTGTAAATTATTTATCACAATCCCCGCGACTTGCCGTCACTATCCCAATAAAAATTCAGTTTATTTATACTTTATCTAACCTATAACTAACGTAAGCATTCAGATAACAGACAGAACTAATTAATTTCGCAACCGCAAAGTATATCTTTAACTGTTTCCTCTGAGCACAATAACTATATTTAGACATGTTTAATTTCCTGATGTGTTGTTACTCAATTTCCAGTAAAACATGATAACAGTGCAAGTAAAGAGCAATCACGCAATAGTACTTGAATACGATGATTCACACAACATACGCTATGTTCCTAGGAACTTTCATCACAAGTTTTCTAGTGCACATATATTAATTACCTTGTAGTGTGAGTGCAAGGCTGAACATGAAATACAGAAAAGTCGGCCAGGGCAGTTGGCAGTAGAAATCAAAGTCAGTTACTCAGAAATTAGTAGGATATAAGCGAGAGCAAGTCTTTTGTGAGAGGTGGAATGACTCGCTAATATCCGATGCAATGAAACTGAAGGAAAGCATTTCATTCTGTCCAATACAATTATTGTACTAAACAAGAACATGACAGCTTGATGTTTCAGATTAGCTTCAAATAACTGGCATTCAACACGTAGTATGACAGTACGTCTTAAATATTCAGTCAGTACTCAACAAAGCATTCCGACTCAAAATATGCTAAAGAGTTAACACTTAAACTTCTATTTTAAACCCAACGAAATCCACCCAATGAACAGTTACTGTGCACAGGTTTCCACAATTCCTTTATATAGTGTGTAAGCAAATATGATTTCATGTAAAAATTTGTTGTTAGTTAGTTCAGGATCTCCAACCTGCCCAGCTATATGTGTTTATCCTTTGTAAAACACATGAAAGGCGTAGTGAGATTTTATTAAGCCTAAGGAATATCCTAGATGAGAGTAACTCGTAGTCCTGGAATTTTCTGTCAGGTTTATTAGAGTTTCACTCATCTTACAAATAAACCAAAGGCAAAGATGAATGTGGAGTCAAATAACTATAATTTGTGTCTTGAAAGAAATATGCAAGAGAGTGCCAAAGGCTGCTCTGTACAGTTTTATAATTCCTATTAAGCTAACAATAAGAATGTTATGTACCTATGTGCTTTATAAAGTATCTGGTAAGTATAGTAGGTACCCAAACATACGTTTTCCGTTAACTACAATCTCCAGGCTATGTAAAATGTTTACACCAAGAAGTAACCAAATTCAGTGTTGAATCTAGGTACCTTATGGTAATACTCTATGTACCTATATATGATGTACTGCATTAATTAAGTACCGATACATTAACATATTGCGACTTGGTATGGCTACCTCACTCACTTCTCTATGGATGGGAGGAGAAATTACATTATGTAATATATTATCCAATTTTTTTCTATAATAAATTCTCAAGTGCATTTTATCAAAGTTTTATGATGTTTTTGCTCCAAGATGATGAGCAAAGGAATTTCTAACCGCATCTATCATCAGTAATTGAGAATAGTTTCATTTACTTACCCTTTGACGTTTTGGAAACTCGGATCGTATTTCCTCACTGCAGTGATGGTCGCGTGAGTCCTACGTGGGTTAAAGTCTGTAGTGATATTCCAGGTATGGTCTACATTGGGTTCGATGCCAATAATTCGGAGACCGCTTTTCACTCGAGCTCTGCAAAATTTCACAAATTACCTCTGTTAGTTAGAATTGACTATGCTTTGGGATTTCCTTCGTTAATAAATGATCTTCACAAAGTGCTATATGCACATTTGTTTATAGTATCTTCATTGCCATTACAGCATCTACACGGTCTTAAGAGAAAACCAGGTACATAAATAGCATCCCTGAAAGATATATCTTTGACTTATGTATGCGGTTCAGCTTCGCCTATAGTTATCCTTATATCTATTACACAAATTCACTTTGAGGGTTGGTATTAAAATTAAAATTTAGATAGAAAATTTTATCCAGAGTGGTTGGTACGTAACCAGATATTATACAACCGTAGTGTAGCCAATCCCGCTTCCCAAACACAGTCAATATCATTATTCTGCCAAGAAACTCCATCGCTCAAATAGTATGGATACGAACATTATCATAGAAGCCAAAATATTAAACACCTGAGCTAACTCTCTTCAAAGAATCCTGGCCCAGCAGACTTGCATCACTAAAACTACAGATACCTATAAATAGAATCCTCAACCATAGATAGAAAACCTGTTCTTTCCTGCCTTTCATTAAGCGAATTTCCTTCTCATTTGTTAAAAAGGGTCAAATATTACAGAGAGCAGGTACACTTTCACATAGTTAGTATTAGCATGTAATTTTACTAATCTGTTAATAAGCAATTATACAAAATTAAAATTGGAAATAGGGGAAAATTTTCATATCAAATGAATGTTTTCTTTGTGACTAGTAAAATCGAAGGAATCAGGGTAGAAAATTTGGAACTTGCACAAATTTTTCTTCTCAATTTTCAAAAATTTAAGGAGTCAAAATTTGGGCTTATTAGGAGAGAAAAAATGTCTTATGCTTAATGTTGTAGGCAAGGTTTCGACTGGGAAATACCACTAGTGGGAAATTTCCCATTTCCCACTGGGAAATGTGGGAAGAAAAATGGAGTGGGAAA
>JABASH010003417.1:0-16549 GCA_019776445.1 Tomocerus maximus | reverse complement strand
ATAATTATATTCAGGTTTTTGTTTTGCATGTAAATAAGCGTAATACCGTGTAGGTATACTTGGTATTGCGCGAAAACTAATTTCCAATTGTAATTGCAGTGTAAAAGTTATTCTCTATAATTTCTTGGTATGCCTACCAATGTTTAAAAGATGAATGGACCTGCAAGAAAAGTATATGTATGCGTTAGAAAATGTATTATGTGAGTTCATGTATTATTCAATGTTTTCAAATTTGTCTTTTGTTATTGTACTCTAATGGTTGGTTGTATAGAATAAAGAGTGGGCAACGGAGCGAATAAAAGAGAAACTGACTTGAGAAAAATTGCATCCCCTAGATAATTTAATTTCCATCAAATGAAATCAGGAGAATCAAAGCAAAGTAAAGGGTATAAAGAAGGAAGCCTTGGTTGTCTCGACTGTGTGACTCGTCCAAGTTTCCCAATGCAATGTGAATGTAACAAAGTCAGAGGCTTTTAAGCATCATCTAAAATCTAAAGTTTGTCAGCTGACAAGTGAACTACAAAAGTCCATTGTGTTTTATGATGCGAGAGATATGGAAGGAGACAGAGAAGAGGATGAGGCAATATTATTAGTTCATGTCATGCTTTCACATAATAAAAAGCTCATGGGAAATACTTCATTACACCTGTTCTTATATTACACCTTATCCAAGGAGTCCATTCATTCCTATCTGTAATCACTCAGTTGTTTCATACTCAAACCAGAGCAAATAAACTTTTACAGTGCTCTTTCAGGTGACTTATTGCATATTCTTTGAGTACGAAATGAGTAGACATGAGGAGGATACATATAAATGACACGGGGTCGGCAGAAGGTCGCAAATGAGTCTCGTCGCCTGTCAAAATGTATCCGCCACTTGACACCGTAATGAACATTTAATTACGCTTCTCTGCACGGCTGACTGTGGTCTCGCTTCTCATTTCCCATAGTTCTTCGATATTCTGGACCTTCTGTTGCATTACCACTGTAAACTAGATTTTGATACATAAAAACAAATATATCTACCTTTACACGGTTACCTTGTATAGTGGAAGTATTGTGTGAGTCTGGGATTATTGTCTTGTCATTGTCTCCTGCAGTATGTTTACAGCCTTCCTTCCGTCTCAATGTCGATGGACAAATGATAAATTGCTAACATTTCAATTTTCCACTTGTTTCCTAATCTCTGTCTTTTGTTGAGCTAACTGGGAAAGAAAGGGAGAATCAGGAAGGAGGTCTTTGCAACAAAACAATATTGTTTCTCTATATAGTAGTACAGTTTGAGTCAGACACACTCTAGAGCACTGTTGAACAGCAATAAACTCAAGTTGGGGAAGGCAATAACATTAAACAAAAGTTTCTTAACATCTTACGCTTTCCACCTGTCTTACGATTCTCAAGTCTCACTACTTACTCATAGGTACTCATAATATTAGAGGAGTAATGTAAACTCGCGCTTTGCCCCACCACTCCAGGGGTCCATCCGAGGATTCTATTTTCCATCCGACACCGATTCCCGTATGTCTGTCAATGTATTTATTCTACCGAAACCAATCCTTGTATGATCATCTTCTCCAACATCCTCAAGATGCTTTACCTTCTTTAAGTATAACCTAAAGCTACAAACTAAGGGATTTTTCCCTAAGTCTGTATCTGTAAGTGATTAGTTATTATTACCTGTGTTTTCTATACCTCCTTTAGAATCTATAGATCAGCTATAGATTGAATTTCATAAAAGAAACTTGAAACTAAAGAACAATTTTGGTTTCTGCTTCGCGTACTGTTACAATCAGGTCTGTTACATCTTAAATGTATATTAAACTTTGAAATTTCTATACTTTTATACATATTAGGTACCATACAGAATGGGTATTTAAGTATAAGTCTTCGTTTCGGGCTTCTTTTACTAAATAGTGTAGTGTGCTCCCTTGAAATAAAATGTAAGACAACAAGTCGGCTCTGAATCACTTGGGATGACAAACGGCTTTTGTAAAACAAGCCGGAGGAACGTCCCTCTAATAACTTATGAGCATATCATCTGCTCAGCGAACAATTTATGACAGGCTCTTCAAAATAACTTTGTTTCGCTTGCTAACCTAACCTTGGACTATCTTGGTGTAGGTAGAGTGTGCTACACTTCATTGTGCTCAACCTTTTACAAAGCTTGTTACTTACTCACACTATTTTCTTTATGTCGGCTTCAACTATTTAGTAGTATTTCAACACAAATCTTTAAGTGTGGAGGTATTTCTATATCAGTGTTGCTAGTTATAAGTTGTAAAATACACTTGTTAGGTAGTGGCACTAGAATTTAAGTGGAGAAACGTTTACACAAACAATAAGATAAAATATACCAATGGTAATAAATGTATTATATTGTACAGCCAGGATTTATTTTACAACATTTATAGCATCACAAGTGTTTATATAAGTTTCTATAGGATGCTTGTACATTAAAATACTTATCAGGTACCTTAAGATTTGTAACAGTCTAAAGGGACATTAGAATAGGAGTATCGTATGTGCTGAATAATATTTTGTTTCCGTAAAGAAATCCATGCAGATGGCATGGCAGAGTGAGCAGAACAGAACAGTTTTCCAACTTTACTTCCATTTCATTACATTTCATCTCACATCTCAACCAACACATTGTCTGGGCAATTTGATGCGCTCTCCAAGTAATAAAATCTTCTTGTCGTCTTTTGGTCTCCAGTTGCCAGTCGACTATATGTAAGTAGCGATCATGAAACTCTGTAACGTAGCCAAGAAGGAGAATTACATTATTAGAACTTAAAGCGACAGCTTAGAATGGTAATAATACATTGCTCCAAGACCCATTCGACTATGCAGAGCTATACCCGGATGAAAGAATAGGTCAGATATTAGTAACCTACAATTTTTCATGCAACTAACTAGAAGTTGTTGCACACTGGGCTAATATTATAATATAAATGTCACAACTCCGATAAACTGGATGAAAATGTATAATACATAATAATATATTGTCTCTGTATTGTCTGCACTAACTCTACCAGAAGTGAAACATAAAAAGTTGAACTGCACAGATTATTACATAGTAGGTACTATTATACTCTGATTCTTATACATTGCTACTAAGTATATGGTAATAGGAAATATATGCATATTACGTCCTTAAAAATGAAATAAAGAGTTTTGCGTAGACTTTGACTCTGGTACCCATCTTTTGGGTCATTTGCATAATAGTGTAAGGTTTTCCACACCATCGGGTGCTCCTTCTTCTCCTACACAGGTCGCATCTGTTGGAAGGCCTCTTCTCCAATTATAATATAGCCTAGTTCTAGTACCAGTGCTAATTTGGCATAACTGCATAAATAAATGTTTATTGCCACGAGGAGAGGTGATTTTATCTTCTGCTATGCTCTCCACGTCTTATTCAAGTGGAAGAGTAAAAAATGTCTCTGCCTACTGATAGCCAACTGACTGACTAAAACTTCCTTCTACCAACCCACTAAAGTTCATTCAATCGATTCTCTATGGTTTGTCTGACTTGGAATACAAATGCTAAGCAATTATCTCACGTTCACACTCCATTTGCCTACAGAGAGGAATCTATGTTTATGTACACATCACCATTCTAACATCTTTCTGTATCGTATATCTAAAACTTTATTACCTACCCGTAATAACTTCTCAACTCAACTGTGAATACGCCAAGTTACAACCACAATCCTCTACCCTATCCACACTATGTTCAACACATTCATGTTAGTTTCAAATAAGCGTGTCCATACATACTTGCGTAATGTTAAATGAAATTGCAAGTGTGATATTCCCTCCCATTACAATATTATCCCAATACAATTTCACAACTTACGATACTAAAAGGTAATTAAATATAAATCACACATACACTTGGATAACTTTATATTATGTCTACTTATATACACCGTTGGACCAAACGCACATTCGAATTCACACTTTTCTGTCAACCAATAAACAAGAATTTAGTGTATCTAAATCATAGAGGTACCATGTTTGCAAATCATCCTCATTGCAAATGACAGAATAGGCACTGAACAGCATAACTGGTAAGATTTAGTTAACAAGAGGTAATAATACATAATTCTAGTAGGTAAGTAATGTTACATCTTACATCCAATAAAATCACTTCGATTCAATATATTATTGTGGTCAAGTCCGTCACAAAGCCGCAATGATGCTTATACATTTCAAAGCCACATTTGAAAATTTGGAAATTTGTAAATAATAGTTCCTCAAAGAAATGCAGATTCTTTCATGATTTCAAAATATTGATATTATAAATCATAATTTACACAGTTTAGATTAGAGCATAAGAATTCCATTGATAATAGCAAGCTGGTTAGAAATGGAATGAAAAGCATTTGTAAAGTTAACGAAGATTGAGTCTTGAGTCGGGATTTGTGTTGTAGAACTGTAGTTTAGAAATACTGTCAGTAGTCTGTAGGTGGGAGGATGGACGAAAAATTTCACAGGTTGTTTGTATGCATTTTGGGCGTCTGCCATGAGATTTCCAAGAGAACTGAGCTGAAACAAGACAGGCATGCCGTGCCATGAGCAATGACTCTCATCATCTCACTCTCATCTTCTTTCTAAAGTTACTGACGACTTCATCTATCTAACTGTCTCGTCCTCATCTTGTCTTAGCTTACTTTAGCATCGCATGACACTCGACTACTACATTTACCAGACTTACTTTTAAACTTTAATACACCTACCACGCTCTTGACTGCAGAAGTTTTCTTCTCTTTATACTAATAAATTACCTAGCTATATGTAAATACAAAGATGACTCACAGTATATAATGCTACCTACCTACGCTAATTAATCTATGGAAAGTTTCATTTAATCTATTCCATGTGATGTGACATCTAATTGCTATTTCAGAAACAAAAAATCTAAATATAGAATGATTGTATATTATTTGTATTTATTTTTAGTAGTAAATACTGACCCATTTATACTGCGGACTGCGGTATACAAAGTTTGTACAAACATACAAATTCCTTAAGCGATGCGGATCTGTATATAGTTATGGAATATCCTAATGCAACTTGCTTTTAATGGACAATGGGATTTAGCAGACGTTCGCCAGAATGCAGGCCACTCTCCCAAGGAGCGTACATTTCTCCAGTGACTTGAGTTGACGCGCCCGGCCCATAAAATCTCCGGCTTTTCTCCTTCTAATAAATAAGGTGTTCCCTTCTTTTCTTCCTAGATGAAAATACAATGCACTCTAAGGACACTTTATGAGCCTGCAATAAGTTAGGCGGAAGTCAAAAGTGGGAGTCATAAATGCAACCATCTTAATATATTCATCCATTCCATTACCGCATTGGGGTACTTCTATTCTTTTATACTATCTATAACGAAAGTACACGACACAAGCCCAAATGACTTGGTCCTATACTACAAGACAATTTGACTTTATTTTCGACAGACTGGCCAAAAAGACCAGGCTGGGCAAATAACAATTTACAACAAAAATACTATAAAACTTGGTTTACACCAGGAATTGTGTACTTAAATAGGTGCATTTATCTAGGGAGGTTGTTTTCCAACTTTTACTACATAGATACAAAGGAGACTCTGAATTAAATATCGAAGTCCTCTTCCCATTCACATAGGGCGTGTGGTAATTGCTACTATCTATAGGATGGCCATATAAGTACTTGCTTTGGGTTAGAAAAGTTAAGCTCTATTATACTATAGTCTAAATTTAGCTTTAGTAATATTATTATTATGCTTTAGGGCTCCTAGTAGCATCATTTCAATATTTACTAAGGTAGAAGACTTATCTGAGCATATATATAATTAGAGTTTGTATATACTTGCCCCATGTTACACAATTTATATGTACTTAAGTTCACTTTTCCAAAAACAGGATTTATTGCACTGTAAACCATGAGATGATTTCTTATTTGAGAAAATACAAGTCTTCTAGCATCTTTTACAAGCTACTTCTGCTACATATGCCTACAAAACAAGCTAAGTAGAGCTCTATTAAACTTTCAAGAGTAATAAGGGCAAGAACACATTGATAAATAGTTGTTCACGGCTGACATTTAAGACTTAATAGTGTTTTGACTTGTGACAAGAATGGCAAAAGAAAACATAGTTATTGGAGTTGGAGGTTTGATTATGTCCAAAGAAGGAACTCAGTCAGAGTAGTGTCAAATGGCTGTGTGGGTATTTAGGTTATATTATTATAGTCCACACACACATGTACATGATAATTAAGTGCCGCCTTCACGAATATAGCAGTGGTGCGTTTTCAGGGGACAACAGTAGATCCCTTAGTCAAAAATTTCCGTAAAAACGATAATTTCATTACATTAAGATTTCTATTGTTTGCAATTTTTGGAATCTTTTCCGTATTTTTTATCCTAAGTGCCCAAAATGATACTCTTATATTGCATGGTTCCTGTAACACTGCATAAACATTATCTGTGCATGGGAAGTAATTTAGTGTTAGGTCAAACAACCAAAGCCATTAGTTATAAGAAAGACAATTATAATAGCACATTACGTATAGTAGAGTTGGTAAACTAGCTGAAGTTGTGTGAGGCTCTTTCGTTTCAGGTAGCAAAGTTTAAAGCGTCTCTTGGCTCATTAAGCTAGAAGGAGTAAAAAGTTAGAGATGTCATTTGATGTGAGAAGACCTATGAAGATGCCAAGAGCAGTGTATACCTATATCTCAGGAAGTGACGTTAAAAAGACGAGGAGGCAAGCAATTTTAATAGCGCAGTACTTAAGGTTATAATAACTGGGTTAGACATTACACCAGTAATGCTGCATTACTCCATCCCATTTTCCTCGACCAGAAAAGTCACTAGAAGAAAGGAAACGTAGTATAATAAACTGAACCTGGAGGAATTTCTTAATGTCACTTGAGAGAGCCATACGAGAAATGTTGTACACAATTACACACCAAAATATACGTAGGCAGAGGGACTACTGGATGCGTACAATTACTACTACGACTACTACAGGTAGCTAAAGAGGATATGCAGAATACTTAATGTCCTTTTCTTCCTATTATGTGACTTTGACATGTATAGTAATGAAATGGGATGCAACAGTCCTCCCCAGCTAATGTGAGTCATTTGGGAGAAAATGATTTGAAAGAAGTCATCTTATCGTCTTGCATCGAATGCTTAATGAGGCTAATTGGACATTTAGACCATCAATATCCATCACACCTGCCCTCGAATGATCCGAACGTCCCCTGTCCTCCCTTTCCCATTACATGACAATCTACTCTTCCCTAATGAGACTATCTGTCTCTCCTGTTCTCCTCCATTATTCTCTACGCACTTCTACACTATAGACTGCTCAATTTTCTGGGTCTGGCTGGGTGCCTTGACTTTTACTACTATGAATAGTAATGGTTAAAATACGACTGCCCTGTACGCACTAATTTATTCCAGCTATTAAATAGCATTAATCTAGTTTCTATATATAGACACTGATTTTTAGAGACAAGAACAGTGGCAACGACGATTCCAGAATACAATTAAAGGTACAGTCACAGGTCTAACTACAGTAGTAATGGCTCAAGGATTTTCCTTGGCATAAGATTTCAATAGCAAATACAATACCTGAATTGAAATGGAACTAAATTACCTTGTTAGTTAGAATTTTTGTGATGTTCGAGTCGTCGAGATGTCCGTCACTCAATTTCAATCAGCTCCTTGTCGAATCCTGACTAGACACTTGAGGAGCCTGTCTTTATACACACGAGACATGTACTCTGCACGTTTAAGCTCTATTTCGACAAGAGAACAGATAAATGTGAGGATGAGAATGTAATCAGACACTGTCGTGTCTTGTCTTAACTTTCTTGATTCTTGATGTGCAATCACATTACACTGAATTGTCACTACTGGTAATATTCCCCGTATTACATTACATCACATTATTACCTTCTGTGGACTAACAGGTCGTTAGCATAGGAAATCAGGTCGTATCGTAAGCTACCCAAAGGAAGCCACACAGTCATAGAATTATTTTATTTGTCCCTTCAATGCACTAAGAGTGAATCTTTAGTGCTACGGATAACCATTTATCCTCAGATCATTCTTTAAAATCCATTTAACGGGATACCCGATAGATATACGCTACAGATGTGTCCTGGATTATTTATCGAATCCGAACGATGACCCGTCTAATCATTACTAAGGGTACAGTGTTAGTTTATCATTCAACTGTGTGTGATATTATCATTATCATTACTGTCTTCGTTTCATCGTCTCATCCTTAACTTTTACCTTTCAGTGAGTGCCTTTATATACCTCAACTTCTCATTATCACACGAAAGAATCATTCATTTAGGTATACTAGTCAAAGGGTAAAGTTGAGTTGGCTGTGTTTTCAAGGAGGGTATTACGATTATTGGAGCATTTATTTCTATGAGCTGTAAGAAAGTAAGAGGTACATATTTGGTACTACCTTACTAATACATTGAGTTGTTTTAAGTACAGAATTATATAGTAGTATCTAGTACCTATATCTATAAATTAGTAGGTAAGGTATATAAAATTATAAACCTAGCTACATGTATACTTTTGTCGAGAAAAGGGCGAAGACTCGTTTCCCTTCGTCTTGAACTCCGTGTCCATACTCATAAAATATGAGTCTCTTCCAAATTTCTTGAATCACGCGATCCTTGTGCACTGATCTTAATGTTAGCAGTGCGGTCAATGGTCACTACACTCCTCCACTCCATTTGAGACCATTTCCTCTTCCTTTTCGTTTTTTATTCATTGTCAAAAGTATTTTATGATAGATGAACTTATGTACTAATACTGCTGCACAGATTACCGTCCATGACACACACCGTGATATTCTTCAGGTGAGTTGTGAGTTTCAGAGCAGTAAGTAAGTGCGTACAAATTCGGCGATGTAACAAATGCCAAGATTTAATTTATAATGGAAAGGATTTTTCAAGCATGAAGATTTTTTTGTTCAAATAGCAAAATCATTTACTTTCCCTTGATACTACTAGCGTCATAATAAGTATTATACAAATAGTAGTAATTTCGGTTTTTGTGTGTGTAGGTACATCATATTACCCAGAAAGAAATGATATAAATTCTACCACATCCTCCTCCCTATTTCTGTGTATGAAGACGATCACAAGGAAAATAGAAGAGGAGTAGTAGAGAGAAGAGTAATGTCTACGCATTCGCACGATAAAATAAAAGTGGCTCATAAAAAGATAAGGAAGGGAAGAGCAATAGATAAGTAAAAAATGTATCTATTCGTCGGAAACCAAAAAACCAAAGTCCACTCAATTCCTTACGTCTCACATGCAACAATAAGCAACGTTACGGAAGCCAAACCAACTTAGCCGAAAAGCGGGTAGCGTCCCTGTCTCCGTCTCTCCCTACCTTCCTCGGGTTTTCATAGAGTAGTTTCATCCGGTGCCCATACGAGTTTATAAGAGTCTCGTCTCGTCTGGAAAGATCCAAGTCCCTGCAGTCCAGTCAGCTCACAATCAACTGAGCCAACCTTCGGATTTATCCCGACTAGTATATACAGATACATACAAACATACATAGACAGCCAGACACAGATCTGAAACGTACCACAAGAGAGGAATAGAAAAAATACCAAAAACTTTTCTTTTAGTTTGGCTATTGTCCTCGTCACTTAAACATCCCTACGCAATGCACGTTCCCAAATAGCCGCCTCTCCGCCTACTTCACTCTCTCACTCACTCCGAGACACATTTATGGATGAAATAAAAATAGGCTACTTACTTTTTTCTCCGTTATCTACGACTCCCTGTTTCACATCTACAGAATTGTCCTTATATGTACATACACAGTTGAAATAATATTATAACGTTGTTTCTTCACATATCAGTTGCGTTACTTTTACTGTACTTATTGGTGGCAGTCGACTTTTACTCTTTTCCTCTATTTTCTAGTAAATGTGTGTAGGTATATGAAGCTACGTGATGGAGTCGTGGAGATTCAAGAGTATTCTCTGTGCTGTGCTTACTTAATAACAGTTATACATAACTATAATAATAATAATGGAATGCTGACTAATATCATATAGGTAAGTAGCAAGTAGCGCTCTGTGTCATTGGTATTTTTTTCTCAGAAATATATTATTGCAATGTAATGCAGAGCAGACTCCTAACTCTTGAACATTTACATTAAGTGTACTACGTTTGGACACGGAGCTTGGGAAAGTGTAGCTCTACGTTGCCTTGATGTCAACTTCATTTCGGAGTTTTCTTTTTTTCTCCGGGAAAGAAGAAAAGAATTTTTTTTCTATTGTACATATATGTAGTACCCATAGTATATTAACAATAATAAGTACAAAGTGGTCGTTCCACCGCTATGCAGACCAAAGGAGTCCAGAGACCAAACTGAGAAATGCAAGGCAATGCCAGAACAGTTCCATCATCGCATACAAATCTCTAGTTATGTTATGCTATATGTACCACTTTATTTTCATCCACTCAACTATTTTCTTGTACCGAGAAGGACCAACGAAAACCTTCTTCACTCTTTCCGCAAGTCTTTCCTCCATTCTGTCTCTGTCGGTACTTTACTGCAGAATAATATGTACATATAACATAAATACAACATGCCAAGTCACAGAAAATCACCTAAGGGCTACATAAATACCCTTGCAGCAAATACCCAACGAATGCGAATGCATACGCAGACGTATAATATTATGTTCTACTATGTGTGTGCACTACCGATAAGCAGGCACTATACATTTACTATCCACCAAAGGTTGTGTACTTTATTTTTTTGACGGAGAAACTAATCGCAAGGAATATAATAATAAAACTAAGCCCAAGGATTTCTCATCCAGTTTTTATTTCTCTTTTTTCGCAATTTCTCCGTTCTATCTGGAGAAAGGTGAAGGGAGTCACGGATCAGGCAGGTTCGACCTGATCACGAAATGTGGATGAGATAAAACGAAATTCACGATCAACAACGAGAGTCTGAGTGACCTGAAGGGAAAAGAAAAACTTGTGCCTTCCTCCTAGATAATAGACTTATCTTTAGATCACAGGTCACGAACTTGCCAAATTGTGAATAGACAGAGGCATCACCTTCTAATTTGAAAATGTCATTAGACATCAACTAAACTTACCTAACCACAACGAACAAAAAGTCGATGAAGCAATTATACCTACACAAGTTTACCTCTTACAAAGTAACATCTTTTCAAACGCAACACAATGTAAAAGTTACGGAACACATCTGGCTAACTATAGATTACCATTATGAACTTAGTTTATGGTATAGCTAACCTACAATAAAATAGCCTCAATATATGAAACCTAGCATATAGGTAGCACTCTATAATAAATGTGTCCCACGATTATTTATAGGTGTATAGTATAAATATAATATAGTTCATAAATAGGTAGGCAGTACAAACCATAAAACATACATTAATACTTCCTTCCTTACGTCTGTAACATAGTAGTACCATTTAGAAAAGGTACTCAAACAGCAATGGAAACGTAGTTCTGTTTTAACGCTAGTGATAAAGGTACATGTCTTAATGGGTTTTATTTGATTTTTGTCAACATTTTCTGTGCAAGATTTATTGTTTGTAGTAACATAGATTTAAATGGGGTTTATGTGCATTTTATTCATAGAATACTTATTTTTCTTCTGCAAAGTAAGTAACATTCTAAAGTAAATCGTACACTCACCAAAACGATGAATTGATTGATTTCAAAATATCTACACTGAGATAGTTTAGTTTATCACAGAGCGCATAAAAAAAGAAGCGGGTAACGAGGCCAGTCCTCCACACTACCGAAGGATCGTAGTCACGGGTAATGGCTGAATAAAGAAACAGTTGAGGAGGAAGAAGTTTGAGTGTAACGTAAAACAGCATTTACTATCGACATTTATTTTATTCATTGTAATGTAAGCAATGATCAAGGCTGTCGGATTTTGCTGTGATATTTGGTTAGTTAGATAGAACGGATACCATAAACGGTGGACTTTTCTGTCGTTGGGATGTATGTGTTGGCTAAATATCGAGTGTAAGTAAATGTTGGTGTTCGTCTCGTACCCATTTCTCTAGTTCACTCCAGTCGAGTCACATAATAATATTGTACGTACTTACGTGCAAGTTCTCTCCGGCTGTTTTGATACTTCTCTGCTACTCAGGATCTGTGGATGTGAGTTAGTTAGCTGGTTTCCTTCAGTTGGGTTTGGCTAGGTAATCTTCCATAGCACAGCACATAGAAGTGTAATGTGTATGTATGTAGCAAACTGAAAGGAAAGCAAGTGAAGTAAGTGAGGTTTGTGTAGATAAGTCGTTGGAGGCATAGAAAGAGTGTTCACAGTCTGGAGTTACAAGCAGTCTTCTCGTAGCTCTCAACGAGGAAACTTGTTCTGTCTGTCAGCTTCGTGGCTCCGGCTCCGTGGGTGACTCCAGTAAGTGATTTTCCTTCTCACATGAGAAAACATTACCTTTAGTAAACGATAACAGGTCTAGTTGAGCAAGAAAATTGAATCAAATACCCAGTACCACTACTGAAAACTACTTACTTAACTCACATATCGGACACATTCATTTTATTCCACAAACTTGCATTGCCCCAATGGTTTTCACTATTGATTTGTCATTTGCCGCTCTTTGTTAGTGGAAAACTGTCAAACAGCATCAGAGGAAAATTGAGAAAATTCCTTTGTTTGGATTGTTTGTTAGTAGATTTTTTTGTGGTGGCTACTACATTAATCAGTGAACTTCGATAACTCCAATAAGTGCGTTTTCAAGTTAGCAGTGACACATCTTTGACACGACATGACACAAAGTTGAAGTGTTTATGTACTAGTATTGCAAGACAATAATTAATTTCCTTCATATGTGTGTGAGAATATTGAGAAAATCAATTAGCAATTCAATTCACACGCCGTGAATGCTAAAGTTGATACTGCTTTTCAGCTGATCGTGATTGAGACAAACTGGATTTTCTGCTTTTCTTAGCTGTTGGTGCGTAGTCACTACCTAAAACATATTTTAACTCTGCTTGAATAACATCGAGAACAACCAAGATGACAATGACATTGTCAATGGAAAATCAAAATCAATGTAGCTGCACGGAAAATCAAATGGCGAATCAAGAAGATGCAGTTGGCAGAGGTAAAATCTATACTAGTATTTGTACAAGAAAAGAGAGACAATGTAGTGACGTAGGAAATAGAAGAAATGGATGGAACTCTGTGAAAAGAGGATCTTGGGACGGTGGGAAGTGGACAGTGATGAGCTTGATGATGATCTCATCATTACTTATCCTGATGTTAGCCCATGTGTCAACTGCAAGCGAAGCAAAAAAGTCAAGTTCAAGTGATGCTAGAAAATCTTCAAGTACTAAATGGAACTGGAAAGAAAGTCCGAAATTTAATATCGGCGGTGGTAGAAGCGAGTTGTCACGAAGTCAGAGTGGGGATGTTAGTTCTCCATTGCATGTGGCTCAATGTCGAGCTACTTGTCTCCAAAAGGTATGTTCATTTCTTACTCTATATAATATTAGTAGTACTTTTTGTATTTTTAGTAAAGTGGAGCTCTTAACTAATATCATATCAGCGAGCTACTTATAAATATAGTGACGCATCTTTTCCTCCTATGTTCTCTGGTGTATTTTATGAGAAGTTGATGTCTCTGCATGAAATGCGATGACACGAAACGTTCATTTTTTACACTTTTGTGACTCGGGGCGTCGGCAGCGAATATTTAATAGTTCAAGCCTCGCTTGGCTCAAATTGCTCGAGAAAATGAAAAATATTCCATGTGGTAATAGGCAATAAGATCTATCTATCCCTTATACCAAATTTCAGAGAGATACCACACAAAAAAACTAAAGCAAAGAGTGAAAAAGTCTAGAGAAAATGGTACCTGTGTCTGTTGTGCCTATCTCACATTATATTGCTCCTTAAGTACTGTATTATGGTAATCCATAGCAAAAGAAAATCGTAAAGCAAGGCAATCCTTTCGGTATAAGACTTTATGTTGCTTATCTAATCTAGCAAGCATAACTTCCACATGCAAGCAATGCAATCTAATGCTATCATATGTTTATAAATGTAATGAATTTGAAAAAAGGTTTTCTTACGTATTAAACCCATCTCGTATCTAGTAGCACAGTTATCAGAGATATTACTAAGGTTAGGTAATCGTGTATAGTAAATGTAACTATATTTTTTATCCCTTCTTCAGTCACCTATGGGTTGATCAAAGAAGAGGAATTGGAGTCAGAATACCGTCTGATGTATGCGGCATCGCGCGAAACTCATCTTTTTTCTTATG
The DNA here is from genome assembly GCA_019776445.1 of Tomocerus maximus. Lineage (NCBI taxonomy): Eukaryota > Metazoa > Arthropoda > Collembola > Entomobryomorpha > Tomoceridae > Tomocerus > Tomocerus maximus. The sequence continues at coordinate 2,220 of JABASH010003417.1, read as the reverse complement.
ATCTTCCACATTACAAAGCTTATCTCAGACCTTACTACACAATAAACACATAGAGAATGCCAGTTGTAAATTGTTCATGTTGCATCGGACTGGATGGACGTATTGAGATGAGATGTTTTATTAGTAGTGTCACTACCCATCTATCTTCTCGTACCTCCCAACTTTCCTAGTCCCAGTCACGTTTAATAAGAGCACATAACTTAAGCTCTCTTCGTCCTGGCTTAGGAGTAAAAACTAAGTTTACTACCAGTTTAATATTTAATTGACTCACATATGAGACTTGCAAGGTTTTGGTTTTACGACACTCCAATTTCGTATCATTACTTCTATAAGATATCTGTAGTTTCCCTCACGCGGCACAACTATTGTATTAGCAGCTCGTATTACATAGTTAATAACCTATAGTAGTAACTACTACAATGCATTATAAGAGTTATTCACTTATAAGTTTCTCATATCAGGTACTCATATTATAGTTAATGTCTTTGTATACATTCGTATTTGTAGTAGCGTGCATATGTTCTCTAAAATATAACTTTTTATTCTCTTTGCTAAGCATTTCTTTAGTTCACATGTCCATGAGAATCATTTAGAGAATTTTTATCAATTTTCTTCATAATGCTCTTATTGTCTGTCTTTTCCTCTACTTGCTCTGCTCTTGTCGGCTTTCATTTTCCGACTTTGTCAGCCATGCAAGCAAATAACTGTAGTGAAACGTAGATTATGTGCAAAGGACAAAGGCGAATATTACTTACTACTATTACAATAAGTGAGCTATGGGAAATGAAATACATTCATAAAGGAAAATTTCTTTACTAAACATTTCTTAAAGTATTAAAAAGATCTGATAGAACAAGCCAAGCCATACATTTTACAACAGTACAAGTACAAGACATAATAATACCCTAGCAAAATAGAAAAACTCTTGACAGAAGTAGGCACTAAACTAACTGAACTGGATAGGATATTAGAAAATAGAAGAGGGCAAAAGAATGATAGCCTATCGCATACATATCCATGCACATTCGAGTTATTTCTCCGCGAATTCCGTGTTATTATTCCCTTATTACAAAAAGTTCCGAGTTTGGAGCTTTGCGTGTTCTTTTCAGTTCTGTCCACCATACAATATTACAACGGCCACGTCCGCCCCAACCAAAAGCCGACATGGATTTTACTTTATTTCACTATACTCTGCATACATGGGGGTATAGCCCGTATAAATAAATATCACATGCACTGCTGTAAGCTTGCCGGACTTTGACTGGACTCAAGTGAACTCTCTAGCTTAAGCCAAATGCTATATGTGTATTGTGAATATAAAATATAGACGAATGTATGTACTTATGTGGTTGGTTTGGTGAGGGCTTGAGCCGGCTCTCTATCAAACCATAAAGAATCCCAGCAAGACAGATTTTATGACAAAATTGGAATTAGGTGCATGAGTGGATTTTAAGCCTTTGTGCCCCTCGTTCGTCGTCATCGTCGTAGAACGAAATTATACACAAGGAAACGAACAGTACTCTTTAGTTTAGTGCACAACACAACATAACACATCACACGCCCTTTCCTTCCCTTCGTATTTGTACTAAGCACTTTTCGTCATCATTTATTACATTATTACAATAGTAGAAGAACAAGAAACTATTATATTATTATTATAACGGACTGCCCAATTTCAATCCTCTGGGTTAGCTCGCCTTTTATTTCTCTCCGACCAGTCCCTTTGATTCCTTGCACGCATCACTGAGTTTTAGTAGAACCATTCAAATGGAGAAGACACTTTAATTCCTCATTCTTAAGCTTATTGAGTATCATAAATACCTACAGAACAGAATGCAGAACCTCTTCCTTGCAGTAACATACTCGTTTGTATTTATTCTAGTTATTTATAAATAATAAATAAGTAGACGAGATAATGGCTATCAGTATCACAATACCAATTCTTATTAAAGGATAATACACAACAGTTTCTAATTGAAAACCCTTTAAACACATACCCATTTCTATACTTTTGTATTCAATATACTTAGTACTTTAAAAGAAAACATAGTGGTACTTTCTTTTCAAGCTGGTTCTTTCGCGTCGAAAACAGATAATGCGATGGAGGAGTCCATAGTGCATGTGTACGGAGTTTACAGTGACATTATAGATGTATTGTGTCAGCCGTTCACAGAAGATTTGTCAAAGATACTAGAAGAGGATTGTAAAAGACGTAGGTAT
>JABASH010003416.1:0-16550 GCA_019776445.1 Tomocerus maximus | reverse complement strand
CAATTGACCAAGCCACGGCCAAATTTGGTTGTCACTGGGAACGTGACGTCATCGTACAAAGTGAAATTCCATTCCACAAACACCCGTAGTGGCTAACCTTTGGATGTGAACAGACGCGAATCGCTCGAAATTCTGTTAGTAGTATAATAATATCCCCAATCTTGAAATATATTTTGTATATTCAATGAAGATTTGAAAACGGAAGGAGCTGAGTTTAAAAATCTGACGACTGGGTACCAATGCTCGATATTATTAGCATAACAAGTATAAAAACGAAGAGTAGATAGTATTTGAAATAGTAGAGAAAACCAGGAAGGGTTTTCATAAATTCACAAGATTAGTAGAAAAGAAAAATGAGCGAAATCGGATTTCTCCCTATCTACAGAAAAGAGGAATTGGAGGGAGAGCGAGGAATTTTGAAGTTCGGGCACTTTAAGAGTGCAATGTTTAAATGAAGATATCTTTTTGGACTAAGATTTTTTGGGAGGGTATGAAGACGTATTATGTTGGTACTTATGTTATTAAAATAAATGGAAAATGATACAATAAGGGAAATCTTATGAAGTAAATAAATAAGAGAAGAGGATTTGGATAGGGATTTAAAGTTTCCATTTCTGGTAGAAAGTTAGTTTGCAGTTGAAAGTGAGTTGATTTGAGAAGGACAGAAAAATGCGACAGAAAACAGTGACAATGGTGAGCAACATTGGAGACATAAAGAGCAGGAGGAAAACGAGAGTTGGGGTAATTTAATTTTTATTCCTTCTGGACTTGGAGACTGCACTCGGTCCTTCTCCAGTTTCAGCATTTCACAATTTTATTCCTATAGTAGACGTGCTTTTGGAAAATCTTGGTCTCAACTTCCAGAGGGACTAGCGGAGCCGAAGGAGCATAAAATATGGGAATAACTTAAGGCTGGAAAAAGACAAACTGACACTATGTCTCTGTAAATATATGATTTTGAAGTCAGCATGGCATATAGGCATAGTGGGCAGCGGAGGAGAGGCGTTCCTACGTTTCTATTGGATATGATTGATAGAATCAGTTCATAATGTGAAAAATCAGTCTACTCTTCTGCAGAGAGCAGAGAAAATATTGCCGTCGAGTCAGTCAAACACGAGTGATAAATTCTGTTTCCGCTTTCCATTCCGATTATTGAATCTTAAAGAGGACTTCTTCTTGACATCTAATCCCATAACAATGACTGTAGCCCGAATCCACTAAATCTAACAATAGCACTTACTGATATACTCGGGCTACATTCCTCCCACCACTTTCCAACAAAATCCCGCCTGCCTAGCACCCATGAAATAAATTTATCAACATTTAAATCCAATTGTACTCTTTTTTGATGGATAGAAATCGGTACTTTAACGTTTCTCCACCGTAATATGACCAAATGTAGCGAATTTTATGGTACTGTAATATTACTTTTGAATAGTCCTCTAAATTACTCAAATTCTCTAGTAAATGTCAACAAAATAGTAAAGATTAGTCTACTGGCGTAGAAATATATCACTAGAATTATGCCAGTAGACAAAAAAGTAATTCTACCTGGTGGACTTTAATTGCACCTATAAATAGACAGTTACAGCTTTAAGGATTCGGTGGACTGTTACATTGGTACGGTTAATACTTTAATGGTTCAATATTTTAGCCCTCTTGAAAGAAATAAGGTTTAATGAATGTTGAAGAAAGGGTTTGAATGGCCCTATCTTCTTTGATGGCACAATAAATGAATAGTCCCTACGGATGTTTAAACTCGGTACTTATTTCGGACAGTTATAAACAAGTAATAGTAGTGTTGACTGTTGACTACTTTCTTGTGTGTGCATAGGAGCATGTAGGTAAGATGTGATTGTTGAATGCTATGCGAGTATGGTTGGGTGAGGAGATAGAGTGGTCGGAGAGATGTCCTTAAAGGAGGATCTTTTAGTCGGAGGATTTAAGTGGTTGGTAGGTGTAAGTGGAGTCGGGCGGGCGGAGGTCAATAAGAAGAAAGTGACAATCTTAGGGAGCAATTGAAAGGCACGGAATTAAAGAGGTATGAGAAGTAGCTATTAAGAGTCAATATTTGCTGGCCGCGTAGGAGAATTGCAAAGATTTCAAAAGTTGGCAGTGGCAGTTGCCCGTCTAACAATTTCATCTGTCTACTTTGGCTGGAGGTAGGAATAAAAGCTTTTTTGTGTTCTCGACAGGCATACCTTGTTCTCAATGGCTCATTATCCCCCGTTTAATGACCAAACAGCAGCAGTTTTAACTGACTATTCCTAGCTACGGACATCTGCTCACCGAGGATTTCATTAGCTGTCACGCCTGTTCTCCGGGCAAAGTGCAACCAACTGCTTGTAAACACCGAAATCATATACCACCATAAAACTAAAGAGAGAATCTGCAATGAATGCAATCGAATGCTATAGACGAATATAGAATAGTTATATAATATTATTTGGAGAGTACACCATAGTTGGAGGTACGTATGTAGTCATCATACATACATAGTACATACAGATAGGTACTGCTAGTAGAGAAGTAGTGCAATCACGGACACAGAAGAACATATCCTAATCCGACGAACCCTCTCTTTCTGTCTGTCTGTCCCTGTCTGGTTGGATAGAGTTAAGGTGAAAGCCTTTCCCCCAGACGATTCTACATTAAAGCCGGATGTAGAAATAAATGGACATGCAAGTAAAGTAAAGTACATGTGAAGTATTACAACAAAGGCTTGGAATTTCTATTGAATCACGAAAGGAAAAGAGCACCCACGGAACTCTGAAGAAAGTACCGCATAAGGTAGTGCCCCATCCCTGATTCACCAAATGGAAACACAAAAAGAAAGTGCAGAAATGAATCTACGAGTGTGCAGAATGTCTACGAATAGCCAACGAAATATTCCTCTGCATCTGCAGACTCTAATGTAAACTGTAACATTATATATTATTTCCATCCTCCATAATATCTTTCTAGACAGGTAGCTACTCCATTTACACACTATACCTATAGGCACCTACTACTTAACTTTTATATTTTAATATTATAATACATAGATTCTAAATTACCTAGATATCATTTTGCATATCTATGTACAGGTGAATTCATAATATTAAATATTATAGCCACTAGACAAACGTGTATATAATGATTTTATACTATTTTATAATAATATATACGAGTGCTAGGTGTTTTCACGGGGCGAAGAGTACATAATATTATATGGAATCCCATGTAAAAGATATTGAGGACAGCGGACGGTGTTTCCGAAAGAACGTGAACTTAGGTACATCAAGGGGTTTTGCATGTCGTGTTTATTTGTAGTCGCAAAGTTCACCGTCATAGATATTAAGCACATATCTGAATAGCGTCGTGACGGATAGACAGACAAAAGGGAAGACTTACAATGGGTCTCCGCACTAATATCAGACTTGAAATGGCATCTTTCCCTTGGTCAGCTAACTTAAAGGCGACAGGTTGGACAGATAGACAGAACCAAGATTGAATTTTCTATAAGAGACAGAAAGACGCCGACTAAAAGACATCCACCCTTTCCCATGATAGACTTTTACATAACAAGAACAAACTTCTTTTTGTCCAACTGTTCAAACTTACATTTCCTCTACTTTTCCATTTCCCTTTTCTCAGCTACACATAATCATTTAGTATGCACGTTTACACCAGCTCTTGCCTATATCAAACTGATATAGGTACTACTTACGCATTTTATGCAACACTCACTCCCATATATTCATTACTTACACATACCAATTAGAATCATCTCCAGGTTGAACCTCTTCTTCACTGATCAACTAGCATTTAAATTCTTTCCCTTCTTAAATACCTACGAAAAAGTTCCATGCACAGAATTCGTGTCCCCAATTCAAGTTACTCACCTACATACTGTAGACTCTGTTAAAATTACTATTTAAAACATACGTTGAGAAAATTACATTTACTATTGGTTGATGACTTACCTAGGGCAGTTAAACTTTTAAAACCCTTTTTAGTTTTTGGAACTACTAGTATTTAATTATTAAACACTAACAGTTTTCGGACCCAAAAATACTTCACGAATTTGATTTTTTCGGTTTTTATCAGACGATTAAATTTATTATGACGATTAAAAGTGGTGAGGAATTAAATGATATTGTAATCCATTGAATATTACTAGAGGTTTGAAAACGTTTTGAAGGTAAAAATTAAAAAGTCGAATCACTAATTGTAATTCATTTTCTTGTTGTGATTAAATTTCTTTGAGGACTTAAAATCTAAACTATCAAATCTTTTTTTTCGTAATTTTCGAGATTCTTTACAAAATTTATTTTTAGCACATCTGTGATGAAAATAAGAACTGCATGTTCCCTGAACTCAAGAAGAGGCACAATTTACATCGTTATATTGTACTAAAACCTAATATAATATACAGTAAAATTTTCAAGCTAAACGCTACAAGAAAATTTACTTGGCTTACATTTCTCTGTAATTTGTGGTTAAATGTAAGGAGAACTGTACTTGTTTGCATGGTGAAAGTGGTATTGGCCTCTGAGCAAAAATCACCCTGTATAGTAGGTCATAGTTGCTGGTAGTTAGACATTTTATGTATCACGTACGTAAGTTGAAGACGGAATTTCTTTCTTCTGTGTAAAAAAAGTATAACATTTGTATGCTTACGAGACAAGCACAATAGATTTTATCTGTATAGCTGCCCATGCAGCTGCTTCAAATACGGATGTAGTAGATTAAGTACCTAGTAACTAATATACTAGAGTGGGTACTATGATATTAATGCAGATATTATTAAGTAGGTACAGATATTTTCAGAAAACTTTGACTTGGTTGGCCCACGCAATGAATATTTAATTCACAATTCCCCTCCACCTAGTATTAGTAGAAGTAGCTCAACAGAAACATATCAAGTAGCTCAAAGTTAATTGACTGAATTCAAAATAGAAAAGTTTGTAAAAAGGAAAGGAACCACATAACAAACACACAGTAATGTATTTATACGGTGGTTCTATCTGTACTTCAAAGAATTCAATGTATTTTTGATAACGAACCTTTTCACTTTCATAATAGCCAATTAGGCGTCTGCGTTTCACTCAAAACATTTATGTTTTCCTTAATATACTACAGCAAACGATTGCTCATAAAAAATATTTTTTAGACCTTGTTAACAACAATTAGCCATAGGTTTGCCAATATGATGCATTTTACATCACTACTTTGTGAGCACGTAGCAAAAAAAGTGTTGCTGTTTTACAGTAAAGCAAACCAGCAAACTTTTCAAAGACAGATGCTTTATCATTTATTACTCCTTATTTACCTATTGGAGAAATGAAAGCAAATAAGGAAAACAAAATATTGCATTTACTGCATTATAAAAAATACGGGACAGTTGTGCGTGTTGGCATGTCCGACAACAAAATGTGTTTTATATTTATTTTTATTTTTTTCCACAAAAATTAAAAAAATACAATAAATTCTCTATACACTATAATTCCCCATACCTAATATTTATAAAAGAGCAATATGTTCAATCGAGTCCCTTTATAAACATTATTAGTTTAATATTGCCGTTGATACGCAAGAACTCTGATTAGTCTGATAGTATTTCTGTCGGAACTATGTAAAACAGTAGTACAGAATACTAAAACCATACAGGAAGTAATATATAATGCAAAGCCATGGATCATCAAATATATTTCGATGCCTATAGCTCAGTAGAGGAAATAGCCATAAATAGTATAAAAATTAGCATAGTATAAATATATTTGTATTATGCAGTGCATATGTGTTATTTTTTGCGAAGTAGTGCCTAGTTGTCTAGTGTGTTGGACAGGAAGTTATAGTGCAATGTGAAGAAAACGTTGGAAGGCAGGTATGCAATTTTGTTGAAGAGGAGGAAGAGTTAACTAATAGTATAAATGGGCGAAAGAGATTTATGGGAAGAAAATAAGTGATGGGGACTGGTGCTGGAGTGTTCTTGCAAGTTGAACATGTAAGAATGAAGGAAGTTGGTAAGTTGAAGAGGAGGCGGATGGATGGAAGGAAGGACCTTGATGAAACTTGACAAGGTAGGTGAAATGTTCAAGTGATTGATGGTTTTGAGATGGCTGCACAACAAAACGACTGGCAACTGAACGTAACAGTCTTCTGTTGTAATGGTAAATGTGCACTGCAATCCAAAGCCGACACGAACGACAAGCATAATGTACACAGAATAAAGAGTTCCCATGGAGCATAGCTACCCACCCTTAACTGAATCTGTCATTGTTTTCAAGATGACTTCGTATTACTACTTTGGAGTAAAACTTTGTCCAAAACCTGTGTCCACAAAATAATTTTTGAAAACCCCAAGAATAAGCATTGTGTATATTAAGTACTTGTTCCCAGTATATTAATCCTTATGAAGGTACCTATGTCTGCATTGAATTAAGTGTTTTTCCTTGCTTCCACCAATAAACTTTCCTTTGGAAATGATTTCGACACAAAAAACTTTCTTGGAGTAGGTAGTCCCTAAAAAACTGAGGATAGAACTACAAAAAGCAAACTAAATAAAGAATTACCACAAAGGGAATGTAGGAAAGAGTCGAATTCATAGACAGAATTGAAGAAGAGTCTACTAAAGATAAGTAAAGGGAACTGAAGTCATAGTAATGAGAAGAGAAAGCAGGCAGTTGCTTTCTTCTTCAGCTATCTGCATGCATTCCACCTCCACCTTCCATCTAGTAAATGCTACTCATTCATATATGATACTGCAACTTGTATGTACATATATCTGCCAGGGTTGCCACTCCTGCCACCCTTGAGACAGATTTCTTAATCTTAAACCCCCACTAATTAAAAACGTGGTCTTATACTACATGACTACTTCGTAGATAGATAGATACATAAATAAAAGTTTTAAATTTAAAAATAAATCTAGGAAATTGCATATGATGAAAGTAAATTGCAGGAAGTTTTAGGAATGCATTTCTGTTCCCTGGCTCGGAGGTAGAGATATAGTTGAGCGTGTTTGTAGCTGTTGGTGGTGGAGAAAGTCGTTGTTAAACATGAGGAGTGAGAGAAAGTGAGAGAAAATATATGATTAGAGGAAGAGCACGGGAAGTGAGTGAGTGCGGTGGAGAGGGAAGGAGATCGCGGGATGATGAGTGCTTATGTATAGCCGAGGAAGCCAATAAGATGGGAAATTGGTTCTCCTCAGACACACTTGTGTTTCCTTTGCAGCTCCTAATGTTTGGCCAGAGCAATAATTGTGTTGGATTGCTTGGCCCATGTGGCATGTTCATAGCGACTTCCCAGCTTCAATTTCTCATTTCCGATGAACTTGGTAGAGAGAACTCGCTCACTTACTCACTCACTCGCTTTCTCTTTAGTTAGTCAGCCAAACCATCTTCATAATATTGCTCAACTGATCTACACTTACAACTACTACTCTGCTATGTGCTATGCAACTAAACTGCGGAACGATAACCACTTTTGCAGTGAAAGTATATATAACGACAAGTATAGTATTAGTAACTATATCTATGACAAAGTATTAACTATATCTTGATATAAGTGAGAGTAAAAATGAGGGAAAGTGGAGAGAAAGGAGGGAAATCAAGTCGTATGCTGAGGTACTTACTTTCTCCTCGTATAGTCACTCAGTCAGTCAGTCAGCTCTCCAAGTTTGTCTTTCTTTCATTGCCATACCGTCACAATAGCAATCTAGTTGAGAAACTGGAAGCTGTCAGAAGCAACGAGTCGCCTATTAAGAGACTATCAATAGAGAGATGACTTTCGTTGCACAGCTGAAGCCAATTCACTTCTTTCTCTCCATTCCCAACTAATATGGGTGAGATGAATTGGAGTGATGGGAGAAACTCCTATCTGTCTTCTATTTACTTCGTACTACCCGCCCTGTCCTCCTAACTCTCTCCTGCCTATACAGAATACAGACACCTATCATGATAACCAGGAACACAATGGAGAAAGTTGTTCCTACCGATTTCCAACTAGGCTACACTTCACCTGAATAATCTGTAGAGAGAAAGTAGCATTATATGCGAATCTTGCCCTACACTCTCAATTTGCTGATGTGGTGCCGACCGAGTGCAGATGGGTGCCGTTCCCACACAGAGATGTAGGAAAAAGAGTTCATGAGAAAATCGAGCTCTGCAACAGAATTGAACGTCCGTCACACAGTTATTGGTTTTTCAACACTCAACTTTCTCCCAGCACTTTCAAAAGGGTTATTGGACAATATCGACTAGAAACAAAAAGCCAGCCCGGGAATATATAAAATATTACCTATGTTGCTCTACAGGCATTATCAAATAAAGAGTAATTTAAGCATTTTTACAAGTGCTACCTTTATAGACAATTTAAGGCGTAATAAAATGAGTACAATTCATACGCATTCGTCAGTTACCTACAGTTGCACTAGAAGCTTGACAGAAATTGTATCATTGATTCTACATTGTATTTGCTGTGCCATTGCAAAATGTTAATTATTTTAATGTGTCACATAATAGAGTACTGACTTTGATATATATAAGTATATAATATATACTAATATATGTGTATATAAATGTTTTGTGTCGCTTATTGTAGTATAGAGAAGAATAGAAAGTAGAGAAATTGGGGAAAGTGAAAGAAAAGTGTAGTAGATAGAAATTAGATAAAGAAATGTCGTAGGGAAGGGGCTGTGAGTAGTCTGAAAGAAAGTCTGTTTGATCAGTTCACCCCGTATCATCATCATCATGAAAGATCCATGGAGGATGGAAGGAGAGCAGAACGAGTCTCACACACACAATCAACGAGACAGAACAGAAGTGAATCGAACTTGAGTTGAGCATCAGATCTGTTCAGATTTCTTTTCTTTCTCCGTTCGACTATTGAGTTGGAGTAAGTCCATAAGTATAGATATAGCGGAGAGGGAGAGATCGGGAAGAGTGCGAGTCAAACTGAAAAGAACTCATTCATTCACTCCACTCACTCACTCAACCAATTCAATGCTAAGAAATTCACTCAAAATCAGTCAGACTTCCTTTCTCTCAATCTCACTTTTCTCTAAGCAAAAGATGCGCAATCATGATAGGAATACCGTGTCTTTTGCTTTTCTGCCACTCGGACTTGACTTCACTCAGCCTCCCCGCCTACATCACATTAAACATATAGCCACACATCCTTCCGAGAGATACTCATCAAACATCCACTGAATTTTACACTCATATCAATTTTCATTTTCTTCCGACAAGTGTCACAATCTCACTTTCCACACAAAAAAAGTTCCCATCATCCTTCAAAACGAGAGATGCATCCTTCTTGGGTGTGAAATGCATCTACCTATGCTGTGACTTTGCTTATAGATCTTTTAAAAATTTCCCTCTCCCGTCTTGCTCTAAACTTTCGTCTTTTGTGTCTTTAAAGCTTCTTTATCATCGCGTCACACTCATAAAGATTTACTAATGCCTATTGTTCAGCCACAACTAGGATACACTCAATATTGATATCTGAGGGCTCAATCATAGTCACATTCCCATTCTAAATATACATTTATCTGAATTATGCTATTTAAGCAATTCATCAGTAACAATACAAAAACAATTGCTATCAAACTACTATTTAATTTAATAATTTTTCTTTCAACATCTTAAAACCTACATAGGCTTGGTCAGTTGTATGAGTCAATGCATATTCCCTTAAGGTTGGCTTGAGAGGTCTGGAATTTTTAGAAACTATCCTTGACTGTGTCCTGTTAACACACAGTCAAGGATACTCCCGCGCCTTTCTCTCATGCAAAAGAATCAAGGAAAACTCCCGGATACGATTTGAGCAGTTTGAAAAAACCGGTACAGATTACCCGGATATTTTCTCCATAACTAATTGTCACACTCATTTATTTAAGTATACAAAATGCTAATGCACCTCAAAACAAATACTTACAATACTCCGGTTTCTTAGTCACAGATTGTTATACTATTTTCTGAAATTAAAACAATTTCTCAGAAAGATATAATTTGATAAAATAGAATCTAAACAAAATCTCAGAGACTAAACATCGTTTTCACGATGTGGCAAGTAATAGTAATAGGGAAAATCTGTTCAATGAGTTTTCAAGTAAATTCTCTGAAATGTATAAACTCCTGATGCAGAATTTAATCTCCTTTAACGTCCCTAACAATGGGTGAAATGATTATCTAGGTCACATTTTAGTTTGAAGGATGATTGTTTAGAGTCACAACTTATGTTGAGAGAAAGCATAAGTAGCTTTCATTTCCCCTACTTAAGCCAGAAGAAAGTAACGAAGAGGCCAAGCATCACAAAAACCATTTTAAAGGTTGGGAACGGAAAAAACACTTTTGCTTGCTTGTAATTTACTTTTCACTACTAGGGAATGGAGGTAGAAGCACTAGAGAAACTTTTAGCATAATTATTCGCTCTATCTGACTTGATCCTATTAAATATTTTCCTCGAAACGTAGAAAATTGAAAATAGACAGGACATTATTTCTCTTTATGGATATGGATAACCTGTAGAAGTAGCAAAATAAAACCGATAGATACATTAATTGCATAATATACTCCACTACAAAAATAGCTTTGCTCATTATTTCATGCACTTGGAGTACTAACTGGGTGCTTATATTTTTATGTAGTAAAAATATAGGACATGAAAGAAATGGTTGAAATTAGAAATATCTGTGCGTAATGAAGAGGCAGAGTAGTATATAGATTCCTGGAATATTTGAAAGTTGAATGTATGGAATCTGTAGAAAGAAAGATAATACAGTCACCCAGTTATTGCAAGAATAGAATAATTGTGCTCAGTCCTTATATGGAGCATATAGAGGAAGCAGAGAATTGATAGGACGACCTAGGAGATATATGAAGTGGTGTTGGATGAATAGGGAGATAGTGGAGATGGGGGGTCTAAATACATAGAGATGGTAGAGAGGATGCTGCGAGAAAGACACTTCTATCTTTGAAACTATTCAACACTCATCCTAATTGAAATTGTAAAGAGTTAGCCACTAGAATTTCGCTGAGTCTGATATCTTCTCTTCAACTCCACTTGACTGAGACACTCGATTTCACTTCGCATTTACTAGGACTGAGGTCACGATACAGTTCATTGTGACGGAATTCTGGACGAGTCTTGTTGTTTGTTAGCTTTCGTGTACGGTTCAGTGTTTTTTGCTTGGTTCTGGTTAGAGAACACAATTCTTGTTGCAGTTGAGTTGAGTAGGGTGGGATGTATATCTGTAGATTTAGGGAAAGCATTCGAATCCAAGTCGACCGACCAAAACTAGACAGTTTCATTCTATTAGACATTTCCCCTTTATCAGAGTCACACGGGCACACGCTCGCTCCTACAGACTCACGTTCAAGAACAACTCTCAGAAAAGACAAAAAAGATGTACATCGAGTTGACTCTGCTCTCCTCCAACTCCCATAGTTAGTTAGTTAATTTTTCTCAACTTGGCCACGTTGCGTAACCACGACATTCTCGAATAATATGTAAGGCTGAGCCGCAATGCGATTACATGCACTACCTGCGGAAGAAAAACGGCGAAAGTTTGAATTGTTCATTTAGAAATTAAATTCTCTCTCACTCTCAAGACTCTCAATAAAATTAGTTTAGAATCTCATTAAAGTTGGTCTCTCCATAGTGCCTAGCTAAACATAGCTAAATAAATAGTTTCTTTTCGGCATGTAAAATATTAGGTCTGAAATCTGTGCATTTAGATGCTACCTGTTTTCATCGTGACAAGAAGATGTATGGAGGGAGTCCGTGTGGGGAAGGTAAGTAAAATAAGTAGTACAATAATCCGAAAGAGAGGAACATAACAGAGGAAGGGAATTGCATTTAAATGTAGATGCATAGCTAGGATGTCGATAAGTCATGTAAGTAGGTATTGTATACGTATAAAAGGAAATACAATCGAGTTAAGATTCACCAGCCACTTCACAGAGATACAAACAATAAAGATCGAAGGGCAATTTCCGGCAGAGGATGATAGCCAAAAGATAGGAAGGAGAGCCAAAGGAAGCCAAGGAGAGAAAGAAAGTGTAGAGAGGGAATGGGAAAGCAAAGTCGAGTATTCCAACTTTATTTCCATGTAGGGAGGGAATACGAGAACGTAAGTGCAAACTAGTGATTTATCTGTACTTTCGCAGAGAGACCATCATTCCCATGTTGGCCAGTATTACTGTCAGCCATAGTTCCTAGAGAATGTTCCACACTGTCAGAGGAAGGGACTCTTCTGTTTCTGCCATGCCATACCACCACACACTACATATACTTATACATACACTTCTACTACATATACATACACTTCTACTACATGCAATTCCACTGTAATAATGTATATACACTTGAAACTGGAACAGAGACTGCTCTAGTATACTAAATTCTATACAGACAGACACAGAGAGAGCAAGCAATCCAAGACAGAATTCTATTGTGTTACAGCTACAACTAACACCAATCGTTTTACACCACGAGACATCGCAGGCACTCTGCTAACCAAACCAGACAGGAGAGGAGACGACGAGTAGTAACTCGCCCATACCACTCACTCCGTATAAATAGTATACTCCGGTATAAAATAATATAATCCGTGATATTTCCATTTCTATACAGTTACGTATCTGGAGGAGAACCTCTTCTGGTCTCCTTGTCTCTTACAAAAGTCTCACTTGACTTACATACAACAATCAGTCTGCTTCAATGCTGCCTAAAAGGAAAGAACTACATAGACACCTACATCGACATGCATTTAACTATCCACCTCTCCATCTAACTTCAACTCCACTCCTAATATCCAACTCTCAGCACTTTCTCCAAGTAAATACGTCCCCTCAGCATATGCAGTCAATATACATACTTGTGTAAGTAACTATTTCAAATGACTTCCTATAGACTCGTATTATAATAATAAGTATCTCCTATGCGACCGAATGAATTGCACACGCGTTATAAATAGTATTTCTGTGGGACTAACTTTGCAAATGCATTGAGAAGGATATCTGTGTGGCCATGGAAAATAAGAGACAGAATTGTGAGTATTCTAAAGCTGTGTCTCCAGGCTAAAGAAACTCAATTGACTGGAGGATCTCATTCTCTCTATTTGATGTGCACCCTCTCTATATTTGTTGCTACTTCGTTCGGAACAATAGCTCAACAGAGCTATGAACTATTTCCACTGCATTGACTTATCAAGAGCTAGAAAAGCGTCTCTCTTTTTCCTTTCTCTCTGCATATCTATTTTTGTAGTAGACTGGAGTACAAAGAACTTTGAAAGGAACACTATTAGAACCTTTACCTACAGATAAAATAGAAAGACAGAGCGACAACCTGCATCCTTAACTTTCCTTGACTTTCCAATCTGAATGCAATTCAATGCTATCTACACTTATAATTTAACTGTCTGTAGCATGCAAGATAAAATGGGAAAGGGGAAGGAAATAAAATATGTAGGTAAATATGTATCAGTGAACTATCACACTCCGAACATTTCCCAAGTAATTTATTTGCATTGGAGAAGTATTTACAATAACAACTACCTACCTGCATCCGTTTGTGGATATCTCATTATTTACGTCTATGTAGGATTGTAAATGTGTAATCTGACTAATTTAGGTACTTACTAAAAAGGAAACGGTATTTATGGCCGTATTTACCTAAGCGATGTAATATCAAATGATAAAGGCAAGACGAAGTAAAGCTATGTAATAGAATCACAACGCTGCGTCTCCTCTTATCTCGACTTGTGTAAGTCTTTGGAAAGATGAACGTGCAGATTCACATAAACATTCCGAGATGATAAACATCGCAGAGCAATAGCGTGTTTGCCTACTAAGGAAGACTATTAAGCAGTAAATGGGTTACAATGATAATGGTATAACAATATCTATTTCATTCTACACTCCCTTATAGTAACTATACAGATACTTATATAGAATATTATTATTTAAGCATAGAAATGACAAATTTATGGTTCGTACAAGATTTTAGCGTAACAACGAGGTATCCAAATAGAAAGACACGGCTAGTAATATAATAATATTTATGTGCACAACTTTAAAACGTGAACGGAAGCCTCATCATCTCCTTTGTGTAACCAACGCCGTATTATTTCAGTCATCTTTCCATGAGAAGATTCAGTTGCATTAGTTACACAGAATTGTTCGTTCATTTGTGAGGAAGAAAGTGTTGTGTCACAATGGACGGTGAGTTGTCTTTTTCCGTCTCTCTTTTCTTCATAGAAACATATGAGGAGGAGTAGGACTTGACACAAAAAGACAGCAACCCGTTCACTTCACTTGAGATCGGATAGCTCGGAGAGCCAAATAGCCTATATATGTCTACACGGACTATGACAATAAATATAAATAGACTGGGTTTTGACAATGAGTGAGAAGATGAGCATAGCACAGAAAAAATAGCACAGAAACATATTTAATAGAATGAGTAAAGTAGAGCAGAGTGGGCATAACATAAAAATGTGTGCGTGGTGTAGAGGTAGACATGTCGCTAGAGGAAAAGGCACGGACGGAAGAAGAAGGATGTCAGGAGAGACAACTACGACTCTCTTGGTCATACACAAACTTATGAATATACTTTTCACTTAGGTAAGCAATGTTATAGGGAATGCTCTATGTTTGGAATAAATGCTTTGGCTCAATAAATTATAAGCGACGTTTATTTTCGTTAAGAGAGTTAGAGTTAGTTTCCAAAATGAAGGGCCTGGAGATGAGTATGTAGTATAATAAAATAGTAGAGCCTACTTCCATCTGGAATAACATGCCATAGACCATTCTCAACTGCCGCTCTCTTCTAATACCAGTAATGCCCACATAATATTCCAGTATAAAAAGACTAACCGTTGAATTGCATTGAATTGAGTTCTACTAGAATCTAGGAATGCACACAATTCAGTCTCAACAGAGGATTGTATGACTGAGAGAGATGCACAACACTACACTTAGGTATACACATATCTCACGGTTATCGTACAGCGGACTACTTACTTGCATCTTCTTAGACGTGGCTGGCAGGATAGCAGAGATACAGACAGCCTGCAGTAGTACAACTCATCGTCATTATACTAGAGTGGAGGAGGAAATGGAGAGAAAGGAAAAGTATCCGAAATCTGGTCAAATATTTCCATTTCTCCAGCTCGTCTCCGGTTTGCACACACACACACTAACTTGCCATCTCCCACTTTCTCTCCCTGTCTTCTTTAGCATATCACACTGGATGCCAATTCAAGCTGAAGAATTTATAGTATTGCCATGCCATGCCAGCTCCTTTTGTTCCCTTCCCCAAAACTCTCTCCCTATATCTGTCGATAGGAAAGAGAGCAATCCCTCCCATTTCAATTCAACACGCTCTAACACTCCGAGTCGTCACAGGTATGCATCCATTAAGCCGCACATCCATTGCAATCCCCAGCACCATATAAATTAGATGCAATACCTGCCACTGCCATTTTTATGCATACAATGTACTTACCTATGTACCAAATCACAAGGATTTCGCTAGATCCCAGGATTTACATTTTTTACAATGCATTTCTTTCCTCCTAGAAATCTTTATGCTTTCTATCTATACGCCCAGAACTACCTCTGACTACTATGAACCTAGTAATTATAGAAAACATTTATTTTGTATACTCTCTTCTGCTTCGAGTACTATGGTCACTGACAATAATATATCATTGTTATTTTACTGGGGGGTGACGTCCTAGGAAAGAAATATTATTTATCTTGTTCTCAAATGAATAAATTTGCTTTTGTGAACAATAATTATTTATAAGTCTACAAAACACAAGTAGTGCAGTATACATTAGTCAACCACAGTATTCACTGCATCTCTTTGGTTTTACTTGCATGCATCTATACAAATATTATAATTGGCTCAGTTTACCAGTGTTCAATTTTAACCGGAGCCTTGTTACGTTTTAACCGGCCAGTATGTCATTACACGGCTAAAATAGCTAGTGGACACAGCGGTCAATATTAAAAGCCTGGCTTTTATTTTGACAAAACTATTTTACCCATTAACTACAGGCCATTTTGACCACAAGCGATACGCAATGGCATGCTGAAGACTCACCTTGAGACATTTTTGAGACTTTGAGACAATTAAACATATAGTAAATGAATACTCAATTTCATAATAATATATCATCAATAGACTTCAATAACCCATTTATTTTCTTTTAGACAGAAATCAGGACAGTCGCTAACTTGTTATCTAACATTGTTATGCTATTGTGACCAAATACCTTATTAGACCAATTTGTTTTTGAAAATGGTTTTAACCAGACAGTGTATATTAAATGAGATTTAAAAGATATTTGTCTGTGAAATTTTATACAGCATACATGTGTATGAATTCAATGAGCACCGGGTGTCTCGATTTATTCTTAGCATGGAAGGCTCTGTCCAGACCTAGTAGAGATAACAGCAAGAACATGAGCTAGAAACTTTTGTAAACCACGAAAAGTTTATTCCAATACGTGTAAAATAATATTTGATTGTCTATAGCGTAATAAATTTTAGCGG
>JABASH010003415.1:0-16553 GCA_019776445.1 Tomocerus maximus | reverse complement strand
ATTTACTATATACCAAAAACTCCAGTAGTTTCAGATCCTTAGGGAATTTTCCAAAAGAAAACTAAAGGCAAATATGATAGTCAGAGCAAATGTCGGTTGCCAAGAATCCACCCACGTTAAGCATATACCATTTTGATCATCAAAGGATTGGTATAATTATCTGGTAGATATACACATAAAGCATTCACTAAGGCAAGAGACAATTTATTATTTAATTTACTGGAAGATTTATCATGATTTTAACATTGAAAACATTATTCTCAATATCATCCATATCCGTTGGGAAAACAAATAAATTATTTACTTTCTCAAGTAATGACATCATAGATGAGGAAATAATATTCGTGTAACTACAATCAGTTGTGGTTGTTAGTTTAAATTGGAATAGTTTGCTTCTTTTTAATAACTTCTTTAAGCACACTTTTGTTGAAAATAACCGAGAACCGAGACTATAATAATTATTCCATTGTTAATAGCTAGGTGTTTCCACATAATTAGCATTTACAAGATAAGCTATCAAATTATGTCAATAGATTCTTCATCATGTTGCAATGCAGTGTAAATCCCCATTATTTCTATATGATTGCAGCAAGTATAGTTAACCAGGTTGGGATTTTAACTTTAACTATTAGTATATTACCTTGTTCTACATGCATACAGATGGTCTAGCGAAGCAGAAAAACAAGGAAGGCAGAGTATCCATTTTATGGGCATGCTGATGGGAAAATAACTGCGCAGTATAATTTGCGTTCGTTTTTATAGTGTATAATATTAAACCAAGATTATAATGTAATGCATTGGACATTCGTATAGCTAAACCCACCCATATTCTCGCTAGTTTTTATTTGTTTTAAAATTACTACTGTATTAGTCATTGCTGTTATCAGTTTACTGTTTAAAATTGGACTTTTATTTGACTGTCCTCAGCTGATGTAGCAAGATAAATTAAAATATTCAGAAACGAAATGACGTCTTTAGGTCTTACATTGCGTAGATATGCGCAGTTCAGCATATGCCATATTAGAAATGTCTAGATGTGGACAGGGATGATAATTGGGACAAAAATAAACGCCCACTTTAACTGTTTAATTAATTTTTCAGAGTGATACTCAAAGTTTTACTGTCTATTTAAAATCAAAAAAATACGGTTCATTCTGATTTTGATAAACATGGTGGATCATATGATCATTGTTCAGTTTGATGCACAAAAGAATTAATTTATGAATATTTACCGTTACCTACCTTTATAGTAGTCATATTAAGTATTCTAAATACTTAAAAGCACCTGTGAAGGTAAATGGGGACTTTTATCTAATCTAATTTTAAATTACCTATGGTATACCTATCTATATGCTGTAAACGAATGTATAAGGCAAATTGTGCATTTTTATAGTCAATCAGTCACTATAATCTTTACAATCACACTGTCAGAGACTCTATACTAATATGTAGTAGATAACCAAACATTTCGACTTGGAAATTTTTGTAAACAAGTTTAATATGGCTATAATTCTTTAAACACATTCATATAGTACATACTACTAATTCATCTCAACCTCACTAAACAATTTGAATATTATACTGCTTAAGGTTACCTATAAATTATGTCATAATGTCATAATAGTTTACAACATACACTGATGCTGAAGTTAACAAGTTATCACACTTGTTTATCAATGAATGACAAAATTACAACTTCGTCAGATAATTTAAGGGAGTAAATTTAGGGGAGTTGACCTTAGAAGAGACAATTTTAGAAATGGTTCACTATACGCTATATGAATTAAGCTGTTTTTTCAACATTTTTTACTTCTCTGCCCTGTGACGGACTTTGGGTGAATATTGTAAAACATGCAATGCAAGTAGACATTCTCAAAAATATTTCCCTCTGCAATTATCTTAACTTTTGGATTTCATGCACATTCCAAAATTCCTGAAGATCTTAACTATGCAATAAGCCATATTTCATCATATGCGTTCCTGTGCTTGCTCTGTACCATACTGCCATGTTTCCTTATACCATTTAAAATTGTTCTGTCAAAATTTTGTTACGACGATTACCTATGTGAGGACAACAGAAAGCCATAAACAACAGAAAGCACTAGTATCTACATTTAGGCATAGTATCAATTCATAAAAAATTATGCCAGTTAGAAATCTCCATTTCAAGGCAACATTTAATACTTTGTCCAATAAATGTCAAATTGCTTAATATAAAGTAAATGTCAAGTCAAATAAGTATTTTTCTCTAGTGGAAAGTTTATAAATACTACATCGTTGCAAGATTCCATAAGAAATTATGTATATGGCATAACAAATATTTTCCGATAAGTGAAACAGAAAAGATTCCTGGTTTAAACATAATTTAGGACATTAGTCATCCGCGATGAATCATTTACTCATGAATCAGTCAACGCCACCACAACAATAGCAACAACCCCTTCCCCGTTTACTGAACCTTTTCAATATATATCTCGCTCTTCAACAATATATGCCGAATAATTTTTGCCACTTCAATTTCAGTAATAGTAATAAGCAGTATTTGACAAAAGGAAGTTTCGGTAACAATATTTATTAGCATTAGATTCAGAATTGGAATACAGAAAATTCATTATTTCTAAAATTCTGGCAGGTAATGACGAAGTAGATCCCCATTATTGACCTAATTTCTTATAAAATTAATACATAGAGGGACAAAACTCCAATGCAGAATGGGACAATAGAAAGACAAAAACTAATAGTTTTTGTACTGTGGTCATATCCGTTGATAATCAAATGCTACTATACTGATTGATTGTCTTATTAATGTTTTCTTCGGGCATGGAGCCCATAAAACATGACATAATTTACAATTTTCAGTCTTACAGAAGATTGTAATTATCAGATCATTGTACTAATAATTCCAAAATTTTGTATCAATTATAGATTTCCCTTACATAGCTACATAAGCAATTTTTTCGTATGTTTACTGACTACTTCACACGAAACAACATTTATAAACCGTATAAATACTTAAATTAAAATAGTATTGCACCGTTTTGCATAGCTTGCAATTCACGTCAGGTCAGGAGCTACATACGCCGATATTTTTATTATTCAGTAGAATGGTATCAACAGGTAAAGGTACATTCTGAAGCTTAGATTTATGATTATTAATATCGTGAAAAAATTGTGACTAGTAAATCAATGCACACAACAGGAATATTGCTGTTATTTTTGCCACAATAAATGTCGTAAGACAACAGAAAGTAGGAAAAAAGCAAGATAATGCTGGAAGATCTCTAGACAGTCAGCTCTACTGGTTGACTACAAAATGAAAAAAAAGAATTTACTTAGTACTTAAACATCCAGAGCTTCATTTGCTAATTTGTGTTTAATACTTGTTACAGAATTTCATAATAAACATTATCCGAACCAACCTTCTGACTGCACTCTTTAAGATGTCTTTTTAGTTGGTTTACAAATTCGGAATTCTAAAAAAGTTTGTACAAATATTACATTGCACCCATATGTATTAGTTATCCCGATTACCAGTTTCACGTACCTTTTTCTTAGTTTTTTTAAGTTCCTTCTTCAAATACCTAGTTTTATTTTCTAGATATTTTGCATGATCCCAGCTTCTGGTTAAAATAAGTAAATGCATATTTCATATTCAATTACCATTTTCTTATTAAACATTGCATTTACTTACAATTTAAGTTTAGCTTCTTCACAACAAGCTTCTTCCGTATCCGATTGCTCCTTTGAATTGAGTATTGCACCAAGAAGACTATGGAATTCACTTCCATTATCTTCTTGGTACAATTTCGTAGTGCAGTTAGGAATATCACTTTCTAGCTTTTGTACGTTTTCTGAATGCTAAAAATATTTTGTATAAAAAGATAATTTAATTAAAGAAATTCATTTTTATTACTAATTACAATCTAATTACTTAGTAGTGAATATTCCCTGTACATTTTTCTGAGTTTCCTCAAATTCATTGTGTAGAATACCAATTTCTGAGCAGAGATCAGTAAAATGGACTGCTTCACTATTTAGAACAATTTATTTAAATCAGTTGCAAATATTATGTTAATATTGAAATTGCATAGTATTTTTACGTACAAGTCACGTAAAGGTTCAGTGTCCTCCGTTTCGTATTCAGGATCTTCTGAGTAGGCATCTGCTTGGTATTCATCATACTGATCAAGCCTATTATCTGTTTCAGTTCCTGCACCAACAATAAATAAGCTCAAGAAAGCACACAAGAAAAGTTTTTCAAAGTGAATCATCTCGTGCAATTTGAAAATCTGAAAGACGGCTGGATAGTAATGACATCAGCCTAGGACGAAAATAAGGCTTCAAGTGCGTATCGCATGATTCTCCCGAATGATCTAGATTTTCTTGCATCTATATGTAATTTCCCAGATACTGTCAACTATGTCAACTGTAAAATATTGATTAATGAAATCATTATCACCGATACATACATTTTAAATGGATACATGGAAATTACGGGTAGTATAGTTGCACCACTTACTGGTACTAATACTAAACATTTTTTGTGCATGGGACCACAAAGAAATCACAACAGTCATGATGACAATGATGAGTTTGAAAATTTTGCCTTGTATGTTGGCTATACCATATACAAACAGAATTTTGCGTAGATATCATTATCCATGGCACAGAGAATCACAAATTCAACAATAATTTGATTTACATTTTATTTATCACAGTGAAGTGAATATCCAGCACTAAAAGAATTTAATTGGTATTTTAAAAGGTCCCCGGGATTCGGGTCGGAATAACTGATGAAATGACCCGACTCTATACTATTGCTGTACTAAAGTTGTTACTTTACGTACATGTACTGTGTGTACAGATACATTGCGCACTTGAGCTATAGGTATTGATTCTATTGTACAACTTCTAATGCCAACTAAGACTAAGACCAGACTTCCACTTAACACTTCACCACGTAAAATCGGAATATCGGATAGAATGTAAGTTAATGTATGTAGATGGGTTATTTCGTTTGTTTCGTGGTGGTTTTCCAAATGCTTCGCATTCCTACAACCATGAAAACAATCAATTAGATCTCAAGATCAAGGGTATAATAATTACTTATGTAGGTGAATAACCAATTTGTTCTCAGCAATTTTTAATGCTAGTGTTGATTGTGCCTAGCTTAAGACAGTAAAGGCGAAACATTAGAGCTGAAAGGGTACTGTCATTCTGTTCGCAACTCAACCACACAACTTAGGAGGGATATAAAATAATAATTTGCAATTGAATTAATGGTGTGTTCACTATAAAAGGGGTCATGTGGCCAATGTAATTGTCCGCTCATTTGAATTTCATCTTAAAAGATGCAATATCAATTGAGGTCAATTAATTATATTTACTGCAGCCTTGAGTTAAATGTTAGCACGCACGCACAACGCAACAGATACGAGCATAATGTAACAATCAGCTATGGGAGTTTGAGAGATGATCACTGCAAGTGTAAACGATTCTTTCACATCTTAATAGAATTACCCAGTATTTACATAATTACTATTGTGATGATCCTTTTCAATTGACATCTCCTACTATGATCATCTCCTCACTATATAATACATGTGCAACTGCTATTTTTAAGATCTAGACGAAGAACTCCGTTTTATTTTAAAGTGCTTGCTTTGTATTGTATCAGGTGCATGCTAAATGCAAACATCGTAGGTGTAGAAGGTTATTGTATGCAAATTGATTCCGGGAATGTGGTATGACGTCATGACATGGTATGCCTAATATTTATGCTTCTTTTATTGCCTAAGACAAAAACAAATCTTCGCCTTTCTAATTATTAGTACCTACGGATATTCCATGACTTCTATTGACATAAACCTGTTTGCTTTATTGCTAGAAGCCAATTTGAGAGTTTTAAATGTATCTTTCGGCCAATATTTTTTATTTTAGATCTTAATTACCTACGGATATTCCATGACTTCTATTGACATAAACCTGTTTGCTTTATTGCTAGAAGCCAATTTGAGAGTTTTAAATGTATCTTTCGGCCAATATTTTTTATTTTAGATCTCCATCTCATAAGGAATAAGGAAAAGCATATAAAATCAGTCTATAATGTCTATTGAGGTTTCGGAACAATCTGCCCACCCCTCGGGGGTTGACTATCAATCTACGTTCCAAAATTAAAAATGACCCGCCAAACCGACAATGAAGTCATTTTTGCCAAATAGTATTGGCGAAAATGACGTCATTAGTGAGCTCCCGAACCACTTTTCATTTTCCATAGTGATATACAGTGATATACCATGGGTTGAAAAGTTTTATTATTTATTTGATTTTCAATTTATTTTCACAATCATTTTCCTCACTTTCGACTTCATTCTGTCTCCGAAAGTTGTCGAGTTCGTACGTGCGTCTTTTCTCTCCAGTTAATTTCCAATTTTCAACTCATATTTTTTGTTTTGCAGAATACCCGGATAATCACAATGGCCATCAGCAAACAACCAAAAATAGTGAAGAAAAGGGACATCATCGAATCACTGGAGAAAAGCAGACTGTTCCCAGCATGTTTTTACCGGGTGTCACCAGAGGTTTTCTTGGTCATCGTTGGAATCATCATTCTTCCTGCACTAATACCCTTAGCCAATTTCTTCTGTGGGATCTTGAGCAATCTCATGAATTGGTGGATCGCCACCATGATAGGCGGCGGAGGACGAGGACTAACCAAAGTTTGGCTGACAACATTGGCTTTCATGAAGATGTTGGGAATGGGCAGTCTGATCATCACTTTCGTGTTAGCAGTGCTGTACGCATTTAATAATTGGCGTTGTTCCAGTCAAAAGAATAATGGAGTCAGCCTTTCATTCGGGGATTTTTGTCTCTCAATAGCTTATTCAATGGGTGTTCCAGTGCCAGGAACTGTTTTAAATTTTCTCTCCAATGACGGTCGGTAATTCCACCTTCTGATTGAACTGTCGTGATTTGTTACTTTCAAAGTGAAAAATATTTTGTAATACGTAATACTAATTTCCAATTCCAATTATCTACAACCTATACTCATATATGTCATATACATAATAGTGTTAGTAGAATAAGAAGTGTCTTGGGTAGCAATACTTTGTAATTTGTGATGTGATCTTATAGTGTAATGTGATATGTGATGTAATAATAATTTTATTACTGTTATCAACTAATAATGACAATTTGACAATTGCTCTGTAAATGAATATTATGAGGGGGAAAGAAAGAGGGGGAATGTTGTTTTGATATAATGCAAATAAAATAATAAGGATGATTGACGCAATTTTTATGTTTCTATATTTTTCAAGAAAACGTGCGCTTACCACTTACCACCATTAATAATATAGGTATAGTATACCACTTGGTATACCACCATAATAATGATAATAAACATTTACATTTTTTACATTTTTTTGACCTTTCCGTCATTCCACTAAAAGAGGGGTTGGCATTAGACAAAAGTACATGCAATGCTAGATGCAAGGTCATGGAAACTCCATCACTAAACCTTGGATTGGATCGACTATTGATTTATTTTGTAATGAATCGCCTTTCATTTCTGTACAAAATACTATTATACAAAATCGAAGAAATCTCTGAATGATGTAAGTTAAGCGCATCTGGTTTATCCATTCATGCGATGTAAGATAATTTTTCGCAAACATTAAATGATTTAAATACAGAGATGAATAAAATCTAATCTGAAGAAGAACGAGAAGCGAAGCCTTGCAAAATGCAGAAAACAAGACTTATTAGAGTCCTGATCCTGATAATATTTGCAACAGGATGGCAAATTGAATTCATAACTACGCAGCGCCTGTACTGGGCAGGTGAGTTTAATACTAGTGAGAGTTGGCACAAAAGGACAATGCTCCCAGCTCCATTCACTTGTAAAAAAGACTACGACATCACCGTCCCTGTGGAACTTCGTCCAAGGTCAAATATTGGTATCGGCTCCTGGTCTGTTCTTTTGGATAGAAACCTTTTCTCCTACGATCTTCAGATCTGGGGGAATTTGTCGAAAAAGCAGCGGGCTGACACAATATCTGAAGTTCGATACACATTCGTGGCCATCTTGTTGTTGAGCTTCGTGGCTATGACTTTAGTGTTTATCCCGATCGTTCTCTGTGTCAGCAAGCTCATATCCATCATTGTGTTCTTCATCTGGGACGTTTTAACACACAAGGTCATTAGAAAATTTGGTAGATACTTAATGATACGCTCTGAATTAGCCCTGAGAAAAAGAGAGTACGAAAATGCTTTACCGGATAGCAAAGGAATTCGTAGATTGCGAAGACGCCGATTCAATTTGCCGATATTTTTCCGATCCCATCCGAACGAAGCTGTCCCTGACGCTTTGGAGCAACCTAAATATTCTACATTCACTCTAGTTCGGTACAATGGATTCGGCAGTTTGAATCTTGAAGATATGGAAGCTTAGTCGATAATCGCTCAATAAATTATATTTTGACTTCTGACCGTTTGTTATCTGGAAAATAATCAATAAATATCAATAATAATCATTGCAAAAGGGAAAGATCTATTCCGGTCAGCCGGAGAAATTTGCATCTGAGATTTTCTTCTTTTTCGTTTTCTTACTAATATGTTTCCTTTTTGTCAACTTCTCTGTTACTTTTAATATCTATAACTATTTTCAGTCCTTCTGTAATACAGCTAAGATAAATCAATGATGGAAAACTGGTTAACATTTTCTGTTCAATCTCATTTTTATCACTAGCAACTTTTTCATTTGAAGATCTAGCACAAATATATTTCAAATTTTTATGAGGCTGCCTCTCAACTTTCCATTTTTTCCCTGTTGGAAATATTTCTGAGAGTTTCAAGCTGCCTGTGAAATTCCGCACAACCTATCCAGTTTGGGCATTTTCAGAACCATATCTATCGATTCACTCAAAATTACGCATCCGAAAGAAATACTAAAGTAAGAAATTCCAGTAAGATGGGCAAAGGAATATGATTTTCCTGTATTCACGACTATTGCATGCAATTGATCCAATGCAAAGATTTTGAAAAGTCTTGGAATTAAGTTCCAGTAAATAGTTTATGTTAGAAAAATCAAAGTTTTCATCGAAGAACATCAAATCATTTTTTCTAACAATTCTATTTTTACTTAACTGGCAGGAAACCCGAATTTATGTATTACTATATTTAATAACATCTTGGTTTTCACAAGTCTTGAATAATATACAATCCTTCAGCGTCTTCAACAATGTAATTTGAATTGAAGGTAGTTTTACCAATGCAAAATTCACTTAGGTTCTCCATTTAACTTATCAGCCCACTTATAATCCTTTCGAGAACGATATCTTGTCACACCAAATGATTTCTCTCCGCAAGATATATTATGTCTCTTGGGTTTTACACCTACTTGACACAAGATGATACCGTAACTTACATTTAAATTTCCAATTAATGTATTTCCTGTTTGCGGTTTTCGCACTGAAATGTGGCACTCTGAAGTATGAGTATTTTGCTTATGATGCAGGGAATTACATCATGCATGCGGCGAAGCCATAGACATTAGAATTCTCATCTGTCTTGTAATTATGGTATTCACCTAAACGTTTCTGGCTTTTGTACGAGAATACATAAAAGTTCATGAATATGCACTCATTCTCATTCTCATAAATGTCTGCACGATCTTAATGCAAGTCGGTGTCAGTAAGGTAATGGTACTGTAAGACAAGCTACTTCAAGCACTCCATTACGGCCATTATACCATGGTAAGATAGGCAAAGTAAAATATACAATGCAAACTCCAACGAAAAGTGCTTTGTGATCAACAAAAAGAAATAGCTGAGCAAGGTCATTACTCTGATCGTCTAACTTTATTTGCCTCTTCTTTGTAAACTACGGCATACACTAACAAACTCTTGTAAAGTGCAAACACACATTATGAACCATTGTTTATGTAACAAGTAACATACGTCCAATATGTTAGTGTCTCTATGTGATGTATTATGGAATAAAATATGCCTTGGTACAGAATTGTGAATTCACTAATCATCTGTTGGTAAAAATAATTGTTATGTTGCAAAGACAATCTAGATTTAAGCGTGCAAAATGGTTAGCAATCCCATTTGCTACTTATAAGCATTGGGCATGCAGATCACATTCGGAAAAATGTATCAAGTGCATTAATACAAACGATTACTCTGTGCGATACAAAAATCCGATATCATAAAAGTAATAAAACGACAAGTCGTGCAATAACCAAGTGTAATGTGTAACTGTGTGCATTCCAATGTATTTTTAGGGACTGAAGAGCTAAGAGTACTGGCATGTCACGTATTTTTGTAGAATAGAAGATGTAGACAATATATCAAGTTTAAATATGTCACAGCATTAGTTTACAAACATCTTCAAGATTTTATTTTGCAATCAGACAAAACAATAATAAAATTCTGACATGAAATTATTAGTCTAAACATTTAATGAGTGCTATAGATAAAGTAAGCCACAAAATATCGGCGATTGATCATCTTTGGATAATAAATAAGTCTGGGGAGGGAACTGGACTAGACGAACAAAAACTGCTGCTTTCTATCTCATATCAATTTATTTCTGCTTTCATTCACACTCAAACAATTCTCTGTCAAAAATGAAGTCGTATCCTCATCTTCATCTTTGAATTTGTAATATTTTTTCGATTTAAAAGCTGCTTTGTTCTTAAAGAATTTCGTGTAGAGAAGTTGAATGACGAATCCCGGCTAAAACCAATAAAGCAAAATTATGATTCATTATCCATATTTTTGACAGTTTATCGCATTCTACAGAGAAATACTGTTGTTTCTTATCTGACGCTCTTCTTATTGTTACATTTATCATTTTTAATAATACATACAATCTACGTGTTGTAAAACACTAATAACAATCAAGATATCGTGGATACACTTAGGATTTCGTAGCATCTTCTTGATTGTAAATGCCGACAAGATAAGGATAAAATTCCATACGGTGAAATTAATTCAAAAGTGAAATCATATATATATTTAACTATCAAACTACCGTTTACAGACTCATGGGAGGTTTTGTATCATAAAATGAGGGATCAGTATATGTTTCTTGAACATGATTTCAGTGGTAAGTATCAAAAAAAGTTTGGTAAATGGGGACGATGAGATACTATCTAGAATAATGAAAACTAAAGTAGTAAAACTTTTAGCTTAGCCGGATAATCTGATAAGGAGGCTTACAATGAATAGATAAGGAAATCCAAGGGAGAATGTTTTCATCAGAAGCCATAGTGTAGTTTTCCGACCTTCTCCTTCATGTTCAATTATAAATTTCAAACCAAACTTTCGTACTAACGTACGAATCCCTTTTCCGTAGTAAATTGGCTCCCTGCGATTCAAAAAAATGTTCAGTTTACTGAGATAGAATAATAACTAAATAAAGAAATAGAAAATAATGATGAAATACTTAGATTAAAACGGTGAATGTATAAAAATGGACTTACTCCCAAAAATAAGATTCCCATTGCTCATATCGTCCAAAGACAGGAGATATTGAGTATTTCGGCACACAACTATTACTCCAGTCAAAATCACAATCCCACTTAATAGTAATTCTGAAAATTTGGCCCTGAAAAGTAGATTTAATATTTAACATCCTGTCAGGTAGGTGTAGTTAACATATTTCCACTGCAGAAGGTTACATCACCAAAGGATGTCGAAAAATCGATTGTATCATTAAATTAGGATTGAAGGAGAGAGGAAGAGACATTTCCTCTAGAGATTTCTAGAAAACGAACAACTGTGGTATCATTTTGTAGACATATACAGATAGAAAACAAAGAATGACGCAAATAGCAGGTATTTCTAATCCAGTACCTAAGTAATTGTTATTATCAAAGGTTGAATCTTGTTCTATCTATTTATATCATCTTTTATATAGAATTGGAGCCTAATAGGAAACCAAAGACGAAAAACAGTAGAAACTAGTCTTTTCAAGTTAAGTAAATCGACACTACATAATTTGTAATAATAATAGGGACATTGAATATTGTTGATGAAAGTGGTTTATATAAAACCGAGACGAGGTTGAAGCATTATTACTGCATGAAAAGAAAGACGCCTACGAGGCATTCGAGGTACATTTCCTTTGTGTTTGGTCTAAAACTAGAGTAGGAAGGAAAATCTGCTCAAGTGGAAGAGATTCTGAGAAGATGAGAGAAGACAGGGAAATCTGCTGAAATGAAATCTAATATAATGCTAGATATTATGTATGATTTCGCTTTTCGAGTGGGCGCTGAGCTAAATGGTTGCTTTCATTTGATTTTCTGCAAATGCTAAGCAAAGTTGCTTGTATAAGTGAATTACATTTTATTCCGCAGAAAAAATTTAGCTCTATAGAATTCTATTCTTAATTTGAAAACAGAAGATGAGAGTCCATGAAAGGACTTTACTTACGGTAGACGCAACATTGGCGTAAGAAATGAAGCCAGCGTACAAAACCAAATCATGAATAGTGAACCAAGGACAACTTGGATTATTGATCGGGTGGAACGTGCACTCTGGCTTGTCTTCTCTCAGATCCGGATCCCCAAAATAGTTTGCTCCACATAATGGAAAGTCTGCTGCTGTCCTCAGCAAAACGATTAAATTCTTTGAGTATTCTAAGACGGCTCCTGTCGCTGAATTTCTGTTACAAATATAATAACATTAATTGCATGGATAATGAAGACTAATTAAGTTAAAATTCATGGCGTACGTACCCGTAGACTTTTCCTGGCGACAGAGGTAGAAGGGGACACCATCCTTCAACTTCACAAGTCATCGTTCCAGGATCTCCCCATTTAATATCATAACTAAAATAAAATTATTTGCACATATTTAGGATCACCGAATAGGGAATCGTCTAAAATATCGTGTGGAGTTTAAATAACTTACAATTTTAAAGTATCTTTAGTATTGTAAACACAATTTCCGGTTTGAAGACCACTAACCGATTGGGCCCCTTTAGTACAATTCGTAAATGTGAAATTACTTCTGCGTTTTATCATTTCTCTTGTGGTACAAATGCTCTTTGGAACATTTGGACTCTGAAATTATAAAAGAAACGAAGATTAGTTTTGAGATTTTTAAATATAAATTAAATTCTTTTGGAAATTACCTCTGGACAAACTGTCCTGGTTTGATTAGGCGTTAAAACTACATTACTTAATACAGTAAATCCATCGGACATTCTGTCAATCACGTCAGAAGCTCCATAAAATTTTTGAAATACATCTGGATATTTTTCTGATAACTGCCACGTTTCTTCTGGCATATAAAATCCTCCAAACGATTGATATGTTGTTACTCCCCGAACAGGACATCTTTGTTGATGTGCTTGATGGTAAACCATAGCGTATCTTCAGCACAAAATTCATATTTAACCAATATCCATCAATTTTGTGATAAGAAATTTTTTAATAAGAGGAACTTACAGAGCAAATAATATAACGACGATTCCTAATTGAAACAAATAACATAGTTGGATTTTACTATTGTCTGCCTGTAGAAGTCGGGGAGTTGTATATGTTTTTAAGAAATTTTTTATCATTTCCGTCATTTTGAAATAAAAATTTTGCGTTATTATCTTGAAATATTTATATCCACAAAACAGTTGATTCCGATAGAATGAATATATTATATAACTAGATTTCTTGAGACAGGTTTTCGCTAGGGCCAACTTTTCCAACTGGCTTGAATGTTGTTGGAGAACTTATTCGGTTTTCCATTTCCAAAAATAAATGCGTTATATTTTCTTTTCTCCTTGCAAATCACGCGTGAGCCAGTAACATTGTAAAATTGAAGGGTAACAAGTGAATCAACAATACCAGAGTATGAATTCCTAGAGATCCACTTGCCGTATTGAATTCAAGGTGTCGAATTGAGCAGGGCAAGTGTATATATTCATTTATAGTATAGGGATATGTGACAAATGCCATTGTGGGATTGAGTCATTGATTGAAACAGGCAAAAAGCTATTGCTAATCAGTCCCAGATTAGATATGAAACATTATTACCTCAGTTATGCATAACAAATGTAGGTAAGCCATGTTCATCCTTATCTCTTTTGCAGTATTAGAAATTATCAGCTCAGTATATTATCAGAGTTGTTGCTACACCTTTAACTTTTCATGCTATTGTTTGTATTGCTAATATATCTCCTGCTGGACTGTGGGAACAAAACAATTTTTTTGTGAACATACACTACACAAAAATTGTTTTAATTTTTACTATTGTTGAACCACTTGCTAAATGTAATGACAGAAAAAGAGCATGGTGGTGTGATCTGATAAGGATCCGATAAGCTTATGATCTATATTAAAGCGTGCTTCGCCACTTAACCATCAACTCGTTACAAAATGATTTATTTCGGTCATTTCACTTTCAATAATTTTTTATTAACTTTATTTCCATATAAGGGATCTCATTCCACCCGTTTTCAAATCGTTTTTGACTTCTATGCTTAGAGATAACGAGTGATTTGATTGTCTGGATAAGCATTTACTTTACTAGTACCTTATAGTTGTTTATCAACATAAGGTGTAACTTAGTATAGGCAGTTGGCAGTTATACTTGATGTACAGTGTTCTGTTTGACATATATAATATCATTGTTCTCTAAATAATACTTGAATGTATATGTGAAACTGAATGCAAGCGCACAGTTCGACAGGCTCAACTTTGAACACAATGTATAACATTGTGTTAGAATAGAAATATCTGATTTGATTGCTTGATCCTACTGTCAAATACAGGTGCAGAGTGCAGAGAAGTCAACGTGGGAGAAAAATTGACATAAATGCCTATGTAGAAAAGCACTTTACTTCCAACATCGCTTTGACAAGATAAAAAACTTCCATGATGATATTGCTTGGTCAAGGCTTAGTCACTTTGTTTGTGTTGTGTTAATGTTAAGTATTGCTGTTCCTTAGTGAATATTGTCGCCAAATACGCATCAGAATTCATGCTTCTTTATGTGTCATGCTAATCTATGCAATTATTCTGTGTCTAACAAATAATCTTATTCAGTAATTTAAATGTATTAGACTGTTTATTATCTTACATACTAGCTGCAGTCTAGCACAACTGTGTGCTAGTAGGTGTTGAATCTGTTGAAATATGTTAAACTTCCGCTCATGCCTGGTAACACGAATTTGGCCTTTCCATTTAAAACTTTGGCCTTCCCATTTAAAACAAATTTTTATTAGCACCATTATATAGAGAATATAAACACTAAACGTATAAGTCCCTAGCGCCTGCGCACAAGCGCTTTGTGCATTCCAAACCCATCGCATTTGCTCATTGGGAAACTCTCTTACGATTTTATCTATAGTAGTGACTCTACTTATACTCTCCTACTCAGAATCTCAGAATTAAGTAGTTACTCCTTGTGTATAAAAGCTTATTCTTGTCAGTTCTGTACAATCTGATTTTCTCGTCAATAAAAAATACATACATACATACATACACACATACATACTTGTCTTACTACAAAATCGGAGCCAATCGATATGAGTACAAAGCACAGAGTTGTGGAGTTACACATTTATTGTCGTTAATAGAAAAGTATTCCATATAGACAAATTAATTTTGAGGGCATTTCTTAACCTGAGTATAGAGTACCTGAATATGAAGGTAATAAAATAATGAGACGTATCACCATATAAATAGCCATAAGTCTAAAAGTTAAGTTTTTGAATACAAAATACATACTAATACTATATCCTAATGGGGTACTGGGAATAGTAATTGGGATTTTTCTTGTAAAATTATCTTTTTCTAAATAACATAATTTCGATTGTACATTATGGGCTTGACTCTGAATTGTCTGAATACATTACATAATTTAGTTATTACCTACATTATTTACTTAATGTTACACTTACCAATACCAACTTACCATCATATAATTCATAAGTAGGGAAAACACGTAGGCTTGCAACACAATTATCAGTATACTACATTAGAAATAATGCTGGGCGAGATGTTTTATTAGCGAATTTGCTTCTTTCCTAACTAACCTGTATTGCTGCAAATGCAATACAATTGCAATTATGTCATTATATGAGTCACATATTTTTGCTTTTATCTATTTCAGTGGTTTTCGTTAAAGTAGAACCTTACACATTACACTAATTGCCTTCAAATCCGAAGTAAATGTAATCTTTATTGCAACTTTGCACCTGAAGTGGTCATAAAATGATAACCAAGGAATGTCATTGTTAGTTTCTTTAGGAAACTAGGAAACTTTAGGAAACTCTAATGTAGTCAAAAGTTATTCCGTCAACTAAATAAATAGCATT
The DNA here is from genome assembly GCA_019776445.1 of Tomocerus maximus. NCBI lineage: Eukaryota > Metazoa > Arthropoda > Collembola > Entomobryomorpha > Tomoceridae > Tomocerus > Tomocerus maximus. The sequence goes on along the minus strand of JABASH010003415.1, from coordinate 224 downwards.
TCTGAACAATAAAAATCAGCAGCACTATACATGTAGGTACAGTTTTGAATAATTCACGATGAGAATTGGAACTGTAATGCATTCAAATATAAACAAATTCACAATGTTTTCATTAACATACATTAACATTTTGTGCACTTTTACCTGCAGAAATGCTACTCCGGGTAACAAACGACTACAAAGACCCATGTTAGTCTACATACAGTGAAAATAATCAATTACGT
>JABASH010003414.1:0-16559 GCA_019776445.1 Tomocerus maximus | reverse complement strand
ATAACTTTCTCACTTATACAATGACTGTTGTATATTGCACTTAAGTTACTGATACAGCAGAATGAAAAAGTAAAGTTACTTTGTGTTCGTGGTTCAAAATTGACGTATCCAAACTCTACTAAATCATCTTCATGTCATCATAAATACACAGTAGTTTTTACATGAATGAATAATGGAATTGGTATATCGTTGCTGCTGTGCATGTTTAGCTTAGCTACTTATTAGTTCTGCAGAAGAATGGGGAATCCAGAATGTTACTTGGCTACAGAGCGTTTCCTTCTTTCCCTCCAATTCCCCAACTTTTGTGACTGTTAGGTTTCGAAACAAAACAGAAAAGTATAAAATATAGATGAATGCTGGCACGCACGTATGATATTCTTGGTGCCGTTTCTCCTAAATCCTAAGTGATCTGTCTGATCTGACATGGCTGTAGTGTGTTGAAGCTTTTTTCTGGTTCTGAGTAGAATGGTGTGCTGTGATGATATTTTCCATTTCTGTTACTGCTGCAATAGACAAATAAAAGTGACTACTCGGCAAAAAAGAACTTTGCACAAACATTATAACTTTGTCCGCATGAGACAACTGTCGGCAATTCGTTTAATTCAATGGATCAGAATCCGATGGATTAGGAACATCATCAGCATTTTGGGAAATGATTGCGTTCACATGCCCGGAAAATAATATCATATTCTATACAGCTCTATTGATTTTTGTTTGATCAAAGTATACTCAATAGATTAAATTACTTTTTGCTTTCTACTATGATCGCGAAATATTCGCATCTACATTCAATATATTACATCAAAAATGTATTCCTTGCACTATTAATTCTAAGGATTACATTTGCGTGTTAATGTATCTAAAATTTTAGTAATAGTATACCATTTTGGAAATTACAAACTATGATATGTATTTCAGTATATATCCTTGCAGGTTCTTTAAAATCACTGGAAGAAATGTACGAAGCTGCGATAGGTCATATGAGATCTATCTATCATAGGAAATGCTCATGAGGATGTTAACTTTGTGCATTGAAGTGAAAAAGAAAAGTTTTTTGTTACTCTTTCTATGTGAGTCGTGGAAGTTTAGTTGTGATGACCATGATGTGATGTGACGAAACAATTCGAGTGTACTGCGACTTAGGAAAGCAAAAGTAAGTAATGAAAGAAAGAGCCTAATAGAATAAAAGGAAAAGAAAGTGCATTCAAGAGTAAATGAAGTAAAGTTGGAAGAAGACTTTTTTGAGGAGAGTAAATCCTCTTTGGCTCAGCTTAGGAAGTAGCTGAAAAATAGGACGACGACGATGGATGAAAGACAACAAACCGAGCCAAAGTTTAGAGTGCAGACAGAGTTTCTTATTAGAGACGGAATGTATGTGTAGTAATGTAGTAAGTAGACTACCATAGTAGACTGCTGAAGCTAAACCAATTTTGTTTGAGTAAAGTACATACCTATGTACGTACGTTACGTTCCGAAAAGTAGAGCTTCTTTCGCAAAGAAAATTTCCCGATGCTTCTCCTATAAGCTGAGCTAAGCCAACATAATATCCTATATTTTGGCGAGAGCAAATCATGCTACTACGTAAAAAACTCTCTCAGACTGGCTATAGTTATACTAAAATATTATGGCAAGAATGTACATAGTACAGAGCAGAGTGTGTTGGGCTGGACTGTGTAATGTAGGTAGTTTAGTTGGGAGAGTTGTTGGAGATGAAAGAGCAAAGTTCCATTTCACTTGGCAACTCAGAAAACTTTTTACTTTATTTTATTTTACGTTACTTTACTTGACTAACTTTACTTTAGTTTACATTACTTCACTTTTAGCAGATCTAGATGAAAAAAGAGATGAAAGAAATGCTGCAATACATTATGTTAAGCTTTGCCTCTTGAAACTCTTGATGTTCTGTCTTGGGGCGATGCTTTGCCTTGTCGCAACAATCTTCTCCAGTTCGATAAACCAAGTTTTTCTCAATTCCAGAAAAATATCCTCCCGATCCTTTTAGATTAGTCAACCTGAAATAGACTGCCAATCTTCATTTGTGACTTGTGGTGGTAATTAGCATGAACCTGGAATACAAAAATTTATATCATCAAATTATATGTAGTGGACTATTTTTACTCTCTTCCATAGTTGAATTGTCTGTAGTAGTTTTCTAAAAAATGAACTCTGTGTTAACCACCATTGCTTTATACGTTGACTATTTAGAGTGTTGAAATAATATTTTCTGTTCTGTATTTTTTGCTTGTATTCTGCTGGATGGTAAAGAAGCGGTGTTCGTGAGCCGAAGCACTTTTTCATTTTTGCTTGAAAAATGTACCGAGGATATTCCTCTGTAAAATGAAATATCTTAACATGAGCCCACTGAATTATACATGAATATGATATATGGAAAACTCTCTGGAGAAATCTACTTATGCATACGTGCATCAGCAGGCTGCTCATATCATGCGGAAAAGTTTTCCGTGGGATTAGTTCTGCTATCAACTGCTATTTCATAGTAAAAGAGATAGCTAGGTCCTCAACTTAGATATTCTCCGTCTCAGAATATATTTGCAGTTCTTTCTCGCAAATGAAGGACTGGAAGTTTGAGGGAAATACACACATGCATACATTGTCTGATGTATGTGAGCAGTGAGGCAGAGCTAAAGGCAGAAGACAAATGTAGATATATGCACTGTATGTATTAGTCATATATAGTAGCACAACAGACTGCCAATGCATTTATCCAGGAGTCCAGAACAGAGTTGAGCGAGGAGAGCATGTAGGAATACGAAATGACGAAATTCCCGAGCCGGGTAGAATGGTGTAAAGTAAATTGGAGGAGCGTCTAAAGTCGGAGTGGATGATATATCGTATGCATAATATTATAATATATTTAAAGTGCGGCACAAGGGATGATAGTGACGGCTAGTTCAATTTTCTTACATACATGCAAATGCAAGTCGAAGAGCCTATTCTGTAGTCTCGGTACGTACGTAGTTCGCATTCTACTTGGCCTTCTCCTTATCACTGCTTCTGAAATACAATGTACATGATGATATCTCGTTTCTGTCAGTTGAATACATTACAGCATATCTAGTTCATGTACGGGGAGATAGTAGAGCCAGCACTCTGTATGCGATCCTCAATTTAATTCAGAGTATGAGGTAGGTTCTCTTGTATATGATACTCAACTAAAAACGGAATATCTCCTATATTTGTATAAGCTGTCTTGACTTATTACTAGATTGGTATTTCTGTTCTGTCTGTGCACACAAAACATGACAAGATCATTTCCGTCCGACTGACTATACAGTCTACTATAATACAACAATGTTAATATATAGAATACATGAGTGTGTGTTGTAAATAGATAGAAGATAGAGAGAGACATGGGAGAGTCGTATTATCGGAGTGTTTGTAGTTGAGTTCGTTTCAGAGTTAGTATCTTCTCCTTGCCTTCCTTCCTGTGCTCCCACTTGAAATTTCCAATTTGGCCCAAATGAAATGAGCTGCTGAATTAAATTCTCATATCGCATCTTGTATCCTCAATTCTCATCCTGCCTACTGTCCTGCCTGCCTTGTCTTGTCTTTCTCCACCTAAATGGAATGAGCTTTTCTTGATTCTCTCAGAAAATAGACAAGAGTCTCTCTATATGGACTTATATGCACAGTGCAGTAGTAATGACTGGCTGACATGAGTTGAGGGAGTTAGTTGAGTTGACTAAACTCTAACTTGGGAAATAAGTACACGAGACAAAGTAAAATAAAGGTTCTCTCCTTATATCGCATTTCAGAGGTACTTATATCAAGTAGACTGCAAATGCATTACCTAACCGTTTCTAGCAGTATCTCCTTGTAAGTTCTGCCTATCTGTATCTCAAACGCTTGAGTACGTACAACAGCTCCCACTTCCACTCACATACATGAATATTTCTTATCTCATCATCTCCTTCCGTTCTTGTGAATAAACTTGGCTTGACAGAGACTTCAATTCGGCCTACTTGAGTTCAGCTTTAGTTCACTTCACTCTGCTGACGCAATGAAGTCTAAAATGAAATTTTGTTTTACTGCATTCATGCACGGGCCTATCTATACCTACCCTACATCAATCCTGCAAATGGCTCTAGTATTTAGAATTTACCAGAATGAGAGCACTTTAAACCAGCTTAAAACTCTCTCCCTCCTACCCACCTCCTCTGCAATGAATGAAAATTAAGCCTTCTGTTTTACCTCACTATCCCTGGCCTTTATGGAAATTCCATCTCTCTAGGAATTTCAATTTCTCCCAAACCAGGACTTACAAATCCACTACGAAATAACCAATATAGAACAAAATTTAATCTTCCGCACTTTCCACGCTAGAATTTCATTAGAAGCATTTTTATCTCGTTGTTTTAAAAATAATTTCTAATGTTGACGATTCTTTGATTGATTGTTCTTAAATAAATTACAGTTCCTACCTACATAAAGTAGATCAAAGGTAAACTTATAGATGCATACAGTAGAGAAATGGAATTGCTTGAATATAGTCGCAAAATGAAAATGTGCAATTCAAGGGTTGTTGTAACAAAGTATTGCCTTATTCAATTCTTATTCAAGAAATGACACGAAAACTATCTTTATATTATAGAAGCAAAGCGTGATTTCTATACAGTTATCCATATACCCTGTTTGGTACTTATGAGCATAAATATAGGAGTAAGACCGTTTTAATTCCTCTGATAGGTAATGTAAGAGTGTGTGTGTGTGTATTAAATACAAAGTTATGTTTGTAATGTTTCCCTCTACTTCCCAAAGATTGGATGAATATACAAAAAGGTGGCGTGTTGTACCTAATCCATAGAAACCGCAAGAAACGAGATCAAGAAGTAGTAAAACTCGATTCTATTGCTGTGCTATTGCCCCATTCTCATTCCCTTTAGGTAGTTGGCAAGAGTTGTGCATTGTATAGCTGAGGATGGAGATGTGAGATGACTTGTAAGACTGAAATCCACTTCAGAGAGTGAGATGAGAATCCAAGTTGTATAAGTAGTGATTGAAACGATCTGGTTGGTGACTTGCGTTAGTGTATGGGCTTACCTATACATACAGATAAAGCAACCTTCCTCTCTCGCACAACTCTCACTTGTATCTGTAATTCCTTAGTTATCATTATCACTGAATCACTTACAACGTTCGAGACTGTGGAAATGTATAGATTAAAGTAAAACTCATGGGATCCTGCCTAAAGGGCCTTATAAGTAGATGTGCAAAATCTTTGACGGAAAAGAAAGATAAAAAATTGACGCTTGTTCAAATCACATTACATTAGGTATCTTTCATATTAGCCAAAGTAACGCGAAACCAGTTGCCAAGCCCAGACAAGGTAAATGTGTATTTAAGGTACGTTCTCACTTGTCTCTACTATTTTTAAGCTTGAAAACAAAAGTTTGTGTGTTCCAGGTTCCAGACTAGAGATAGTACATTGTAGGGAGTAGGGATGTAGCTATTGGTACACTGAGAGATATTAAAGCATAATGAAATCAGCATTCTCCATCATTGATCTAAAAAACAAACATGAGCACAACAGCTGCTGAAATACGTAGCAGATTAACGGACGAGGGAAAAGATATCGTTGACTTTGACTGTGATGTGACATGGACTGAAAGCAGACAATGGAAGGGTTTGATATACGCAGATTTGACGTAATTGGATCCCTTCCCTAATCCAGTCCAGTAGGTAATTGCTCCATTCTGTTCTGAATCTCCTCTAGTCAGTGAATTTAAGTAAAGGAAATAAATAAGCTCATTATAACGAACACGCCTGGTTTGGTTTTGTCTCAATTTGACACAAGTCGACTCACTTGATGCGATCTAGACTGATTTAGCAAGAGTGAGAAGAAACAGCGTTTAATTGGCCAACATTGACTCTTCCTTTTGTGCTCTAATGAATATAATATTTCTACCTATATCCCTCCATTTGTGCAGAGGAGCTTCTGGTTCATTAGATTAAACTTCCATCTACGTCTGTATAATGTATAGTAGGTGACAGAATCTTAATCAGATCACTTTGCACCGCATAAACCATGTCAGACTTCGATTGTCAAATTGGAACATATCCTATTCAAATACACACTCTAGTATCTACTCTCTTCGTTGGTATTGTTCGCATTCAGTGACAGCACTAGCTAAGTTATGTCTTTAGATATAAACAAACTATAGATACCTAAACAAGAGCTTTGCATATTCTTACTTGTCTAAGCTTTCCTCAATGTAACTGAATATCATAGAGACAATTGGAGTAAATTGACAGAACCAAACTGTCAAATGCCGAGGCGGACATGACATGTCTCTGCATATATAACTACTACACAGTTTTTTGTAGCCAATTGAATTGCTTAGAAATATTCTATGATCTGATATTTGAACTAGTCTAATTATTGGTTAGTCTCCTCCGTTTTAAGGGGATTTGTATGCAAGAAAATAGGAGACAGAGAATTGACAGTTGCTTCACTGCTTAAATGACAGAGACGACCAAATAGGCCAATTGGCTTCAATTGACTCCTACACATATTCTAAAGGGTTGACTTGGCGTAATTGGCTCAACGAGTTCAACTAACCACAATTGAGCTTTTCAAAATGTGACAAGAGGAAACGAGTGTCGATATTCATTTTCATCTTAAGTGACCACAATTTTTTGTTCATGTTTACAATGATCAACAGAAATAATATTAGAATTAAATTGTTAGACATATCAATACAGATTATGATGAAAATTTTTCCGTTCTAATCAGAAAGGTCATTTGTACTATACCAATTACGAAAATTATAAATAAATAAGCAAAGTCTGAATGTTAAGAGTAGATATTATGTAGCATGAAGGTTAAAAATTGTTTCTTAGCTAGCCCAACGCGTTTACAAAGTAGAAATGTATAGGAAGCAGTGGATGAGGCGAACAACTTGAAGGAAACGTCGACTCCAAACATCTGACATCTACAAAGGCAGTAGAAACTACAAAACTTATAGTCCTTGGCTCATTCTTTTCTATAGACTTTTAGTGCTGGTCTCTTTGTGTGCGTTTTCTGGTGGTTGTTACTGTTAGCCTTGATTCCGGCTTGTGCTCTGTAGTTTTTCCATTTTAGTCTATCTAATAGTGTTCTCTTGTCTTCTTTAGAATTTTTTCATTGCAGAGCGGATGTCCCACCTAATGTTGGAGGAAGGTTAAAGAGCTGAATGAAAAGTTGTGTAGTGGTTGAGGAAGAGTAAGTTCATACATTGAATTAGTATATCTAGTTGCGTACCTTTGGTGTACCTACAAATAGATATATCTGTAGAGAATAGGAAACGAAGAGACAGACCAAACTTTCTTTCATTGTGTCCCTATAAAAGTGGACTAAATTATTTTATTACCCTCGTTGCTTTCTTATAGCTCGGAGTTTAGTATTGTTTGTATTTGAACTCTGCTCCTACTCTCACGGTTCTTTTCGGAGGAGTATAATACTACTTTTACTATATGAGTATGTGTGTGGTAATAAGTATCCCTATATTTTCTAGTAGTGCAATATAAATCGTTTATCTCTGTACAACTCAAAATACGCACACACATAGCTAGTAAACACATAGAGAGCACCGTAAATAAAACTCGTCATTCACATCACCTCACCCGCTCTTCTTTTCTGTGCCACTTTTCTTCTATTCTCCCAGTCCTTGACTAGTAAAACGAAGAACTAGGTATTTATATATGTCTTATTATGACTATGACATAATATGATTTGATGGTTTACTGTCCTTTCCTCTTTTCCCTGTTGTCGTGCCCTAGAACAACTCTTATTTCAATGTGTGCTTCTCATATCCACTATTGATGGAACAATGCACTTAGGCGCAATTGCACAATACTGTGCAATGATAATAATATCTCTTTGAGCACATAGATAACTAGCTAATATATATTCAGTGAAGACGGAAAACTTTTGTAAACCTAACATGAGGAAGTCTAGACATGTCATATTGTAAATTATAAGTACAATGAGATGCGATTGCATTCCGCACCAACAAAACAATATACCTCAGCAAAGAGATAACACTCCACAAAGAAAGTTCTATGACTGCTTATTGTATATTGACTTAGGTGTGTATGCAAAGGTAACTTCCAATAAGCTATGAAATGTTATACAATTGAATTGACAGTGGTTTTGGGCAGAAATAGCATTTTTTGTTTCTCTGCCTCAACTCATATAATCTAAACCTCCTTTTCTTGTCACTCATCTCACAATTTTTCCGTTACGGATTTACTTTTATGACTGAAGTTTTTTCCAGTAACATTGTCCATCTTTAAATTACTGCATGTCTCATTGTGTGTGTACCTTTGTCGTGTATTTTGACGTTGACACAAGACTAATACAAGTTTTGTAGCTCTAACTTCTTTACAACAAGAAAAACAATGAGTAGTAAATTGAATCTCTTATGAATGGGAGTATAAATAGAGATTCTGTTTGCAGTAGGAAAAAATGTAGTTTTTTTCTTGTAGTATCTATGTCTAAAATAGCATTGTATTTTGTATACACTCAACCTCTCCACAGATTAAGGTGCTCATGTACATGGCAGATTTAAAAAGGAGTAGTGGAAGCGTAGGATTAAATAGATGAGCTACTCTATTGCAGGAAGAATATCGTGGCTTGCCGATTATAAAAAGTGGGGATAAAAGCTCTTTAGAATTTATTCGAGTTGCAGTTGATCTCTCTCAACACTCAAGGCGCCTTGATAACTTTAAGCTTTTAACCAAATTACGTTCGTAACTCTCCTCCCCTTTCATTTTCTTTTGAGTTTCAATTTAGTTTAATAGAAAAAGAGGAAATTTTGTCACATGCCCGAGGAATCACATCACAAGTGACAACAAGAGAAGAATGGGGGAATCTTGTGCCGATAAAAGGAGCACAGTGGCAGTCTTTAGAAATGTGCCATATATTTGTGATATAAGAAAAGTAGTTTGATTATTTGGAACTTAAAGATCGTCTTTATCTTGAAGTAGCAGAGGGAGCTCGAGCGAGCTTAGTCAATGCCATATAGTCGGATCTATCTCATTTTGTTTCCCATATTTTTTCAACTTTGTCTTCCGTTGATTTGATACGGTAATGCAATGTAGTATCTATAGATATATTGTGGATAATAGCTGATCTTTCCATTTCGACATAGAATAGAAACTACTGTATAGAATGACACTTTGTATTGGCTGGGTGTACAGATCGAGAGAATGGAGTTTTTACTCCAAGATGCGCCTTGAATCCTAATTTCTATCTTGGCATTCCTTAGCGGACGGAGTGACATTTTAGTCTATTGAATTTATCGATCCGAGATTTTCCAGCTGGTGGAGTGGAGCTAGTAAATTGCTTGGATGCATAGCCAACAACTACTCTGTACTCACTTAGTTTAGGAACTTGGTTGGTGGCATGATGGAATGGATGTATGATACGGCATGGCATGCGGTAGGTTTCTTTTTATACATACAAGCTTACTGCTTGATATCTGAAAGGACGTCTAGTGCTCACTACTGTTATCTAGACTGCCAGTGCTGGTGCCATTTCATTTTCATTAGATTAGGAATGATAGGGAGGAAAAGGCGAGGCGAGTTATTTACTTATGCACTTATCACACACGACCAGCAGAAGCAGACAAGACTAAATGTGAGCTTCAATTGAATCAAGTCAACTCAACTCAGGAAACATGTACATCTTGGGAAATGACAACCGAGAGGGTGAGTCAATGTCGATGTGCGTTCAATCTCCAAATGATAAAGTCTCTCAACAGAATCCAAAAGCCTTTCTTATTCCCATTCTACTAGGCTCTACAATATTATTCCAGTTAATTCAATTAACATCCTTTCAAGGAAACCTACATACAACTTCTGCAAGTAGACAAATAAAATCCGACACTCAACCAATTTCTATGCCAAGTGGAAACTCGTGGCCGTTGTTCAATCACAATTTTCAAATCTACGTCATTTTTTCGCCAATATTTTCATCTTTTGTCTAATTTCCCCAAACTATGCTTCTCATTTAACTGGAAAACAGTTAAAAATTTTAACGCAACCTGACCTAAAAATATTGCACTTAGGATTAACTAGTACAGCAGTAGCGCACAACATTGACCTACACAACTATATGTAGCATTAAATTTTTTGATTACAATAATTATTGTCAAATGCAATTCGGCTTTTCCATAGGATGATAATACACCGTATTTTAGATTCAAACTCTTGTACTAGAATTTAGATGTTTTGACTATTAGTTTCAGGTTATATGTTAATAGTTTCGCTCATTGAAACATAAAATTGCTAGTTAATCTGAGTTCAAGGACGTACTAGCTTCTTCGTGATTCATGGCGTACAATTTTCAAAATTATAATTTGATACTGACTTATGCGTATGATGAGCTATGGTTTTGATTGTACTTGTTAAGTAGGTAAAGAGTCATACTAATTAGAGACAAACATCTATTACTGCATTAAACTCTTATCGGATCTTGCCCGAGCAGTCTGAGTACTAGAAGCGGTAAGCTAATAAGGTAACTTGTAGATCTCTAAAGTTGATTTTCTTAGGAGAGTAAACACATCTAATTAACAGGTGCAATAAATAGTCATAACGTAAACAAGAAATTTTCTACTTTTTCCTCAGCTATGCAAATATTTAATGCACACAAAGCCATAAAATAGGTATACCTAATTTGGCAATATAATTCAGTCCGTACTATTAGTTGATGTAGCAGGTGTTGATCATTTTTATGCAAGGAAGTTCATTAGTTGGGATATGTGGATATGCAAATTGCCATAAATTGGTGGCTATAGCCCAGTAAAATAAATGTAAATTGTTTATAGGTACATTTAGTGCATTATACACGAGCCATACATGAGGAGGAACATAGGCAAAGTTGATACATTCATACTTGACTGCCAAAGTGATAAATACGAGAAACAAGAAAACTTGACATTCAAATCGACATTTAGGTGGTTTGATGAGCTTTAAAAAGCTCATTTCCACTCATTTTAAAGGCTATTACACTCTCCGTTGAGTACGAAGACTTTAATTTCAGTTCGTAAAAATACTGAGAAACATGCACGCACAGACACTGCAAACACAACCGAGTTGGCTCTCCGCTCCTCCTTCCACCTTATACATAACTTGGTAAACTGACATATGGCTCAGGAAATACACAGCCACGGATACAATATCTCTAGGCTATATTTATTATCTAACTGCAGGCATATAGAACAAACGTGCGTTTATGCAACGTACACTTTCATATTTGTAAACTGCTCTAGTTGTGTTCGTAACCAAACCACATATTCCATCTATACATAATCCTCGAGACAAATTTCTTGGCACGCAGATTTTAAGGTTTCTGTTATCGCTCTGAAACAATACACATACATTTGCATACAAATAACACATATAATACTTCTTATACTATACACTATGCATATTTAAAGACGGTTCTCATGTCCATATCACTATTACTGCAGATTTGTACAGTACCTATCTAGAAAATCCTGTTTTTCCTTCTATTATTGAACACAATATCTATTACGTAATCTAAAATACCTAGACATTACAAACTCATTCATAGGAGCACGTTAATCTTGTAGATGCAAGAATGTAAAACCTCTTTTTCTTCCTCGTCTCTACATTTTAATCTACATCAGGCTGAAAAGTGCAAATTTGTGTAACAGTTTTTATCTGAATTTCCTTGAAATTAGCATTTATATAATATCTGGACATGTATATTGCATTATTGATAAATATCAAGTACATTAGTATGAGAGCCAGTACTATTGTTACAGATATTATAGTAGTAGAGGGTTTTGTTACGACATGAGGAAATGAGGAAAGTAAGGCTAAAAGATTTTCTGTGTAAATTTTGGAAACGTCTGATAGAGTTATTTGAAGATAAAAAATATTACGCAGTCTGGCGAAATGAATCTGAGTTATCTTAAATGTAATCAGATTATACGTAGCCAGTTCACGAAAGTACTGCTTTAGCTTAGTTTAATCATTGTGTAAGTCACAGCAAATAATTAACAAAGTGCATTCATTGAAAGTTTCTATTAGATAAATTTGGTAGGAGCGAACGCATGTTTGGACGAATAGAAATGGGATAATGGAAGGGCTGGTGTTGTTTGGTCGGAAGGCTTAAGCGAACTAGGATCAGTCAGCAGACAGAATGATTACCCAAGCTGGTCCCTGTGCTAGGATTCAGTCTACTGCATATGATTCCAGTTGAGAAGTATGGAAGGAGAGTGCGAGTGGTGAGCTGACGAAGTAGTTTGAGCTGGCCATAAATCTTAAGGCTTTCGACGATCCCCTTTCCTGACATGACTCAGGCAGACTGATTGTGAGTGAGCCAGTAGAGAAATATGTATGGGAGAGAAGGGAGCAACGCATCCGAGAGAGAAGAAGAGGGCTTATAAGCTCACTAAGCTCCTCTCGCACTTAGCTATGTTATGTCATAGGAAGAATTCCAATCGAAACATCAAAGTAAAGTAGATTCTATGTATGCTTGTATTGTACTGAGGGGTTAGAGTCTCTTATGACATATATCTAGTGTAATGTGATTCTCGTTTTGGGGAGCTTTGCTATACTTCGCTGTGGATTTTCGTTGAGTTTTGTTAAGGAAAGTGAATTTCCCTGTGGAAGACCCTCCCGTTCTTCAATGGCCGTCTCCTGCACCCACCAATAATACAAGACTGCTTACTACTTTGCCATTGCCTACGGCTTCTCCGTCTCATGTACTCAGCGAATTCTTTCCCTCAATCAATACATTCTGCACATGAGCACACAAACTGTGCACATAGAGTTACTGTTGAGATAGGGCTTTTCTTCCTCTCATACTCCTCTCATTGCATACCCAAACTCTTTAGCTATTAGTGATTGCGACTTATACTTTGTATTGTGCATCCACACTCTGTTTACACATAATGTACTCACTAAGTAGCAGAGTTATACTTATATAACTTTGTTTTCATATGCACTCTTTCCATTGTACACATTCCGTTTCTATTATCTCTACTTGTAATACCTATATGCTTATAAATATATAATTGTCTAAGCTTGGCAAACAACTAACATTACAGGACATAACAAAACAGAACACCAGACTAGACAGCATGAGTTAGTTTCCTTTAGTTCACTTCAGTTCAGTCATCTGAAACAAATTTCCCTAATGCACAAATTTATATGCATGTATTCAGTCTTCTATGAACTTTCTAGTCTGCGATAAGGATTGTTTCGATAAATATATGTTACGTTTATTTGTGTGTAGATGCAGCTGTGGCTATGTAAGCTTATACTGAACTATAGTAGATAAATATAATAATAGGGTGCATGTAAGAGTTATTGCTAAGTACGGAGCATAGCGCAAATATTGTATTGCTGTAGGCACAGAGGCGTATGCAGAATGCTAATGGGATAGGTTGCGGTATGCCAGGCAAGAATTTGCAAAAATTAAACTCAGCACATTTTTATATCATGTGTTGGTCTGTGGGCTTGGAATTTTTCATTAAAATTACTCCTCTAAGGGCTTTGCGTCAGCAGAGGCACTAACAATAAATTCTGCTCGTATTTTATTGAATTTTTTTAGGGATATTAGAATTACTAATCTAAACAATTAGTAAAGGAAACTCGGGGAGTAAATTAGCCCTTCATGCTTTATGATCTACCAATTTGGTGTCATGAAGCAACTTGGCAAAACTCAATTGCACTTCAGAATCATAATTTCATTAACAATTCAGGAATGATTAATTTTCTGTGCAAGTTCTTTGGCTAAGATCTATTGGTACTTACCACATGTATGTATACGTGTAGAACATATAGCCATGTCAGACAGCTTGGCAACTGTATCAACTGAACAGAAACCATATAGGACAAAGTTATGCAGCAGATAGTTCTGTATCTGTCATCTGCATGCACAGATCAGTACGTACCTACTAATGTTTCGGAATTGCAACTGTCAGCGATAAGTTACTCATCACTTGAGTTCCTCTGCCGGATGGTTTATTTAAAGCTTTAAAGTTGAGATGAGACCATTGAAATTGAATCTTGGCCAAGAACAGAAGTTATAGGTCAACACACACACATCATTATATAGAGTGGTGAAAGATAAATCATCTCTCTTAAGCATAGCATTTAAGTAATGCATTTGATTTGCCATTTGCTATCTAAAGATAATAATTTCTAACCTAATAAGTATGTGTTTCTGGATGGGTATTCGTTTGGTCCCAATAGAACAATCCGTAGAGTTAATTCCAATTTGTGAACAGTAAAAGAAAAAATTCTAATTTGCAACTCATTTAGTGGTAATTCAAAAAATGGTAAGAATGTTTGTAAAATGTGTCAATCTAATGTGATGTGATCCCATTTTATATGTGTGTGGTAAGTAAAGAAGCACAATGCTGGATAAATAAAGCCTTGGTAATCCTATTCTAGGTAATACATGACATGGGTCCAAATTCCAAATACGAAGCGAAATGTGTAGTCCCAAGAAACAGGATCAACTTTGAGTTTCGTATTCAGGAGACTAGAGCAGAATAATGTTTGTCGGAGCCAAGGGTGAAGAAACACAAGTTGGTGTAACATAGTAGAGGATTTAGAGCTTAGTTCATATCTCACTACTCTTCCTCCTCACAGAAGTTTACTTTATTTGCAGTATTCTGTATGCTTACATGTGTAAGTATAAGGACATGAATTTCAAGTCGCATCTGTGGTAGGCAATAGGGTAAGAGAGGTCGGTTGGGAGTTTGTATATGATATGCACATAGGCTAGATCATATAACACAAAGTTCTGTATAGACTGTGACTAGATTGCATCTAACTTTGTAAGAGCTAACAGGGCACAGACAGAGCAGAGACACACTCAATGTATGAAAGCTAAGCAAGAGAAATGAAATGGGAGAAAAGAAAATTGTGTTGGGAGAGCTAAAGCAACTTACTCACTTACAGCTCACATCATCCTACATCAGTTGTGAATTCTCATTTTCTGTTTTCATCTTCACTGAGTTGCTTGTTTGGAATGGAAATGAAATTCAGGAGAGACTCCCACAGCCAAACATTTTCTTCCATTTTCTTATAACCAACAAAATATTATCTATTTTCTATTCCCAGATAATACACTTAGGACTATGGTTCGATTTTGCAAACATGACTAGTAATAGTATGTTGGATGGGAATTTTTATTTTTTGTTCCAATTATAAGTTTGAAAGCATATTGATGCGTAGAATCTACAGACGACTTTGTTTTAATGCGAGGGAGTACTTATAAGAAGATGGCAGATGCAGGATCTCATGTGGAATTCAGAGTGGGTAGAATAGAGTCGTGGAAAGGAAGGAGACGTAAGTTATGGAAGAAAATAGATGGAAACTCAGATCCGAGGGGATGAAAGGCTTTCCTCTTAATCCTGCTTCCTGGATTTGCCACAGCAGTCCTAAGTGTACGCGTGTTTCCCTTACAAAACTAGACGGATTCCATTTCAGTTTTATCCCAATAAGGTTTTGTTACTGCTCAACCAGGACTACGACTTATCCTTAGTATTCCTCCGTGTGACTATCATGACAAAACAGACTATACTTTCTTTAGGCGTCTACATAATGTCATTTTCTCCAATGCTAATCGCAAAAATACGTGTAGCCCTCAGATTAATTGCTGAGGATTGGACATAACCACACTTAACACAGTTTTATTTACAAGTTTGTATCGTATAATCTAATTACTTAAATAGGACACAAAGCAAAAATTTAAGATAGTATTTTCAAACAGGATGTGCAATTTATCGTACACTCATCCATAGCACTATAAAGTCTCATTTTAAGATTCTTTCTATATTAACACAGAATATGAAGCATCCCTTAACTTTCTGAATACTGTTGTATGTACGTATTTCGTAGATGTATCTATATTTATACGAATGAGGAAATACGATTGATTTAGTTGAGGAAATGAAGGAAGGGAATTGAAAAGGAAATGACTCGTAACTAATGTAAGTTTTGTCAAGTCAATACAAGCTCTATGTATCTATATTTATACGAATGAGGAAATACGATTGATTTAGTTGAGGAAATGAAGGAAGGGAATTGAAAAGGAAATGACTCGTAACTAATGTAAGTTTTGTCAAGTCAATACAAGCCCTATTGCTGTCGTTTCTTTTGTAAGTAGCATCTGTATCGTGAAGGGCACAGCAACTACCATTAAATTGCTACATCTAAAGCGATGTTGCAAATTACAGAGGATTTAAATCTTCTATTTTACTAGGTACGCTATCATTTTCAATTTCCTTAGGAGTGGACATTATTATGAATTGAGAATTTATGCAGATAGGCTTATATCAAACAGTAGCAGATAAGATGTTATTAAAATTAAAATTGATTTGATGGAACTAAGTATGCATTACTATTGTGAAATGTGGGTAGGTGTATAAAGAGCAAAAAAGGGAATCTCTGAGGTTTCTGTTTGGCTGTTCATATTGAATGGCATACATGTTATGGGTTTGGGAAATGAGAAACTGGTGGAAATATTTAGTGAGCTTAGTTAGTCTGTTTGAATAGCCGAAGCTGTTATT
>JABASH010003413.1:0-16564 GCA_019776445.1 Tomocerus maximus | reverse complement strand
GTATTGCAATAAAAAGGGAAGTTATTTATATATGCTTATATAAATATAGAAAGATTAGTTATTTTTATGGTTCATCTCAATTTTAAAGCTAAAGGGAAAAGGTAAATCACTCTGTTGACCATTCCAATTCAAGTTAACCTTCTTATTTCCATTGATATGGCTATGAAATATATTTGGTAAGTAAATATTATAAAAGTTTTTGAAAGAACTAAATGCATTTTTTTGGAATTCATGGAGGGTAAGTTGCAAGTAGTTGTATATCATTATGCAATCATAATTTCTGCATTTATTCTGGTTATGTGAATACAGAACACTATAAATGTACTCGTAATTTATTTCGTATTTCGAGATATTTTACAATCCATATAACGACCCATACAGTTTAATGTCATTTTAGGAAGCGGAAATAATAGCCAATCAGTTCTTCACCCGCACAAGCCACAATCAGCCACAATCACTACCAATACAACAACCAATACAACCTAACTGCGAAACAAACATGACAAGTTGCAAGGAACTGCTGTTATAGCCTAATTATATATCCATGGCCCCTTTTCAATTGAAACTCGAAAAACAAATAATTGCACTGTGATATTTATTATAGGATAGGGACATTGAGATTGGGATCGCTTAGTGTCATATCAATTAAGATAATGTCTGTCTGAAACCGCCGTAGCTTTCGACAGACGCAAAAATTTCAAATTCTATTTTAGAACTAAACGATTGTATAAAAAGAGAGACCAATCAAGTTAATTAAAGTGAGAAATCAAAATTTGGAATAGTCATTCCGTTTTTGTGCCCCTAAGAATAGGACAATAGGTTTCTGGAAATTCTGACTTTCCCACATTTCATAGTCATTGGCAGGTAGAAGTCAAGTTCGAGGGTCAACAGTTATTTACATTTTTTTAGAAGCTTGATTGAACTGTTTAGTTGACAAATAAAATATCTTTGTACCCCATACAATTGAATTGACAAACATACCATTATGTTATTAAGTGCAATTATGGCAATATACAAAAAAGCAGTTACCGTTGCGTTACAGTTTACGTATATGTAGATTATAAGGCTTTTCACTATCTGTGTGAATGATTTCATTTCACTGCGATGGTCATAAACGAGGTTATTAAAACACACAGAAACTCTTTGCACACCAAGAAAGCAATATTTTATTACAAATCCGTACACTTTTAAGGATTTATGAAATTGATCCGACTAAAATGATATTTTCAAATGAGAGCATCTGAAATTCAGATTCTGAGTTATATAGGGTGTGCAAAATGAGTGTTGCAGGATTAGCGAAAAAATTGAAAAAAGGCATATGCACATGCACCTGCACATGCACAAAAACAACATATTGCCATTACCCAAAATATTATAACAAACCCTGCTAATGCTCCCCACCCACCTCTATCGTCGTTGTCGTCACCGCTGGCAGGGTCAGTTGTCTCAAAGAGTGGCCCAGGATGAGGATAATGAGGACGAAGGTAAATAGGATCAGGCTCAGGCTTCTGCTTTGCCCTATATTGTTCTTTCATGTCCTCTGTATTACAAAAATTAGCGGAGCAATAACACTTCCCGGAATCCTTATTGCCGTCACAGTCGGAAAACTTTCCAATAGGAACAGTATTACTCATGCAGCCTATAATTGTATGTTTCTTCTCCCATTTAATCATGCATCCATATTGCTCACTGAGAGGGCACTGTGTCTCATTGAAGGGTGTCTCTCCATTTTTACATATATAATCAGTACGTGGGTAATCAGGAAATGTAGATTTTCCTACATTCCCATCACATGAGTAACACTTAGTACCTAAAAATGAGATTTCTGAGTCAAGTTCAAAGGGAGGACATGGTGGTGAGGATTTCTGACAATTATTATTGATGTTTCTTACCATTTTCATAAGTGTTGCACGAATCAGTTACACAGGTACAGCTTAAAAAAATTTCCCCTAAGCGTTTGCCCTCTTGTGGAGTAGTCGTATTAGTGGTATGACACGAGCTACTTTTAGCTGGAATATGAACACCGTAACAGCCCATCGAAAAAGGTTTTCTATTTTCCAAATATTCTTCCAAATAGCAATGCGGTACAAATCCGGATCCGACTTGACACTCTTTCAGTTCTGGTTTTTTGTTCTCTGCACAACGTCCGATGCCACTCCCACTTTCACTACAGGTGTAACATTTGAATCCTAAATCAAAATAATAATTCAGTGTCCCGCTGAAATCGGCATTTGATTCGTAAAATTACAGCTGCTTAATAAAATTGCCTATTTTTGCATACATTTGTGGCAACAGTGACAGTTCTGCATTATTACATAAATAGACGTGAATATTTATTTAATTGGCTATTAATTATAAAACCCACCCAAGGACAAACTTGGAAGATTGATCGCACACAGGAAAGAAAAAATGAATAACTTCATTGTGTTGAGAGATAATCTGAAGTTTTTATAGAGAATCGAGCAGATAATGTGTGATCATGTAAATTGGTCAAGTGTTATATTGTGGATTCCTTTTATGCTCATGAAGATACTCATGCTTCTTGCTTCTACTGAAATAAAATTCATTTGCAGTTGCCAATCCAGCAGATTGGGATTGGGTGCAGATATTTGTTGTTATTGGTTCCCTTTGTCCCCTAGATCCCATTGCCACTCACTCAAGTCGTACGCGAGCTCGCCAATGACGTCATCAATTTTGAAACGTATTTTGATAGTCGACCCCCGAGAGCGGAAGCCCCAATAGATTGATTTTATCTGCCATTCCTTATCTATAATATTATATTCTATATTCTTTATGGGAACTGTCCGGAACTTTCGAATCTATTGACGCTATTGGCATAACATGATTAAGTTGTAAAGAACTGTTTATATAGCCCAATACTCTTGGCCACTTTTCAATACTAATTTGAAATTCGAAAAAGCTAGGCTGATTTTTGACTTAGTAGTTTCAATTTAATTCTCAGGGATTTGGGTCATGCTGTCGCGAAAGACAAAGAGGAAAGAGTTCAGTAACTCGGAACAGAAATCGTTTTAGAATAGTTTGAATAGAAGAGTATGGCAAAAGTGTATATTAATTGTAACTAATATTGTTATGTGATTTTGGGAGGTGGCCATACTTTAATGTTGAGCGTGTTCTGTTCATTTGCTAAATGTTCCGCTGGATTTGCCTACCTTAATTGAATTACATAACAGAGCCCAGCACGTGTAGATTATTTGATGATTTATAAAGGAGTGCACACATGAGATAGAAAGACCTACTCTCCTACTCACTGTGTGTAGATAATGAAGCGTAGCCGTTGATGTTAATCTCTAATTTCCCAAATCTTGGTGCAAAAGTTGTTCGTCTAGTTCAGCCCGGCTCGAAGTTACTCCGAAAATGAATGCAGAAAGAGGTCCAAATGTGTAGTTTCATTTTATAAGCAACGTTGATGGTTATTTTAGCATGGGCAGGGATATTCCCCATGTAAAGAGGGAATAGTCCAACTCATGCAAATGACTTTTGATAAATGGGCCCCTAAGTTCCTGAAAATCTGCGCATCTCTCTCTATTGCCTTGTGTTTATGTAGGTAGTTCCATACTTTCTCCAGGGACTTTAATGATTCTTTTCGTAGACCGTACAATTTTATGCGAAACATTGTACACGTGTACATCTGGCTAGCGACTGATGAACCTGATTTTTTCCACTTAATTCCCATCAGATTTGCAAATGGTGCCGGATTTTCCTAGCCAAAAGACGCAAAACGGGAATGACCTTATTACTAATTAATTAGTAGGAAATTATATTCTTTTCCTGATTCGCGAAAAGTTATGTGATCAGATAGTTCATTTAATTCCTACCCAAACAAAACACAAAAATTCAATCTAACTAAAAGTGAAGAAACATTTGGGAACTCTTAGCAAAAGAGTAATAATATAGCATATGATGAAAATGTAACTGAGTTAAGCAGAGGAAAGTGTTGTTATCGTAGTGCGTATGATTTTTTTGGGGCAAGGAGTAATGGAATTGGCATCGGGCGTAACGTAATCTTATTTGAGTAGTGTTTTGAGAAAAGGGACTGGATGAAACAAAAATATTATATTACGCAACAGAGAATAGTAGAATTTCCTTCAGAACGTCCTTGATAAATTACCCAGAGTTATTTTTACTAGAATTGAGTTTAGGCTCTTCGCAGATAAGATTTTTCTTTTCGGGAGCCAGAGGAGACGTGAGGAGAGGCGACGTGCAATAACTGTGAAAAGAATGAGAGTGTCACAAAGTGTCATGTTCGCCCATCAGGTTACCCCATACGTTATACGCCGGATTGCCACAAGGATTTAGCGACTGCATCTCCTATCATATCAGCAATCATGGAGTTTGAGTTGGGGAGGAGAGTCGAAGAAATGATTGAGACTTGAGTCGTGCAGCTGCAGAGATAGACTTTATTTCCTCCTCTATGAAGTTGATGGAAAGTGTAACTAGTTGTCTTGTTGTTGAGACATTGTCATTTTTGTCATCATACAACTTGAATTTCGTTCCGAGATGAATTGCCCGTGTCAGAAAAGTCCAGGCCACTTGCTTTTCCTTTATTTCTCCCTACTTTTTAATGTCCTCTATCTGTACGTGACATTATGTCCTTTTTCCAATACCATATCCCACTGGCCATATATTATACCGCTGATTGCAATATTATACCGCTACATCCCAACCCTAAAACCTCTGCATCTGGCAGCATGAAATAGACAAAAATTCTCTTCAGAAAATAACCTTTTCAAAATACCTGCACCATGCTCAGGAAATCTACTCATGTGAGTGATTTTAATTGCACCCAAATTACGGAGAAATTCAAAATCGTTTTTATACTCCGTAATATAGAAGCTATACGTTTTCTGATGTTGCACTATAAAATCCTCTAAGAATGAAAAGCAGGTTGTCTATACTCGAATGTATTGGTTTTCAAGGTAAAGATTCAGTTTTGTGTTTAGAGAGTGCATAACAGAAATTTCATTGACGCAGTTTTATTCGTGGGTAATGTGTGTATGAAGAGAATGTGTGCATAGCTTATCCCTTGGGCTCTGTCCGTACATAGAGAGATAATTACAAGTTACGATGCGTTACATCATTACGTGATGTAACATTTTACACTTGAGATGCTCTAGTTTGAAAAAAGGGAAGTCCTTTACTTGTCTACAGAAAGTTTTCGTTGAACTGTTCAGGGTATAATAATATGGATGTGGAGGAGGTTCATATATTTTTGACAGCTTCCCGTAGTTTTCATGAATAGAGTAGCGAAGGAAGCTGGCGAAAAGATGAGAATGAAGTCGAGTTTCCACTTGAGACTCTACTACAGAAACTCAAACTGCCGAGACTGTTTACATCTTTTTCTACATAGGAATGCGAAGAGGATAGATCATCTACACGCTCTCTGAATAAATGACGATTTCAGAAACCTGAGGTTTCCTGTGTTTTCCTAGATCCACGCAAAGCAGGTGCACAGACTGTCACTCTATACCCTTTATAATTAGTATACCCATAAAATGTATGTTCTAATTAGAACAAATTATGCAATATGGTATCTATTTCGTTCGATTCATCTATAGACGGATGTAGGGTATATAATTATGTATGAAAGTATTGTATGTACGGCAGATATACATTGGGAATACCCTTAGATGTATTATCTTCAAAAGATTGGTATTCCTGTTTGTTCACTGTTCCATGAACCACAAAAACTTGATAGCTACTCGGTTGAGTTGAACATCAACTCCCATTCTTTTCTGTTTTGGGTGACATGGATGGGGAAACACCTTCTGTTCTCCAACGGAAGTCATTTCCTTCCGTATGCTTCCCCACATACGCCAACACTCCCCCATTCACTTAAATTATCTTCCTAGTTTTTTGCTACGTATACAAACTAAATGTAGCAGAATCATTCCAAATAGAAATACGATATGATTCCAATAGTAAATGTTGATGATAGCAATAATCATAACATTATGTCTACTATTACATCGTATCTCTGATCTATGTTACTGCTCCCTAGTATCTTCTGTGTCTTTTCACGGCCCTGCTCTCCATCTCAATTCCCCCTAGCACCACACCAGCTCGCATTAGCTACGATACAGCTTGACAGATCTAGGACACAATCTAACTTGTGTACTCTCATGTCTATAACTGTGCATTGTGTAAATCTACTCACTCTTTACGTCTCTATATCTTTCCCTTCCCACATATAAATGGACAATTTCATGTCTAATGCATTCCGGTGGTCAGGTCAGGTCAACTTCCGTCCTTTCATCTCCAAAACCTAGATATGTACATCAGCACATTAACTTCTTTACAGCTCTACTATTTATAAGTGCAACTTCATGTTGAAAGCAGTTTTTATCGCTTTTTCTTGTAAACATTTCTATTTTACGCATCCACATATCAACAAGAAGATTTACACAAAAGATATAAATAAAGTTTGCAAATTATTTGCATGCAATGCACAGATTGGGATTACGTATATAGAGTGCGATGCGTTGGTGACATAAGCAAATATTATTATGGTTTCCACATTTCTCAAACTAAATTCTGCATATGAAACCGAGAGCAAAGTAAAATTACACTCAGCTACGTCTAGGTTATGTAACTTATCATATTGTTAACATTATTACACGAAAACAATACCTATCCTACATCCTGTCGATCATATTATGTCGTATGACATGATTATATAACAAGATTGTTAGGATAAGTATGCCATAATAATAATAGCTACTGTACCATGTATATTTGTGTTCTCTTAGGCCCATATCTATTGTGACCTACATATGACACGAATTTAAGTGTACACGAGGTCCATTCAGTGACATTGGGTTAATAGGCCGTAATGCTATTACATTTCTATGCGACAAGAATATCAAATGTCAGCCATTACTTAGAGACAGAGAGGCTGAAGCTGACTGGGCTATACAAACAGACCTTAAGGCCCTCTGCAATGAAAAATGCATTGAATACATGTTATACATGCATAAAACTCTTTGTATCTAACAAATGGACTTCCTGATATAAATAAGATGATGTACGTGATGCATGTGATAATACATTTTTCTTAAAACTTATTACCTAAGGAGGGGTTGCTACTTGAAATTGTAATCAAAAAAATTATAATTAATCATGCAATATTTATCGGTTTAGATTAGGGATTCAAATTACGTCACATCCGATTGCATTTCATGGACACTTTATGTAAGAGTTATGCTAAGAAGCTTTTTGCTAAAAAGTAAACTTACTCATGTTAGGGGTTTTCTGTTACAAAATTACTGGTGTATCACAATTTCAAAGCTCTAAAGGGATTTGCTTAGGTATACATAATAACGTAGTTAGTGTTGCCAATATTACCATTTTGTTTTCAGACTACTTTGAAGTACTTAATTAAATTAAGATTGTGTACCTAGGCAGTCAATTTACATGCTAGTACACGTTGTGAGCTTTCATGTAATATTCTAGATGAGAATCGGTGTGATATAAGGATTAAGGTAGCGGTAGTGTGTAGTCTTCGTAGTTCGGGAAGGGAAAAATTAGTAAATGTGGTAGATTTTTGTGATAGAGTTAGGCTGCGGTCTTTTAGGCTTGTGAAAAGATGACCTACCACGCGAACAGTAAATTAATGAGTTCACGAAACAAAGTAAAGAGACGTGGGCAACGAGGGAGAAAGCTCTCAAAGAAATCGGGTCACCGGAAATTGCTGTCGAAAGAACGTCTGGATAAAAGAACCGTCTATATAGTGATAAAGAACCCGTTAGTTTGGGAATTCTCAACAAAGCAGCAAATAGAAGGCCGGACGAAGCCCAAGATGACGAGTTCGGAAGACAAAGAAGTCAATTTGGGAGATTGTCTGAAGAAAAATCAGTCGAGAATAAAAAAGACTAATCTGAATCTGAAGATCGTAGTGTGCGAGTGGGAGAATTATGCATTCGGAGTTATTCAAGTTTTCTCCGTCTTCCCTTCCTTGAATTAACCAATAACGAAGTTTACACGGCAATAAACCAACTGAAATGTGTCTGCTCTTAATTAGCCTGCATCCAAGTGTCTGTTTTTGGTCCATTTATTATATGTAGGGCAAATGTCATTTAGAGAGAATTCCTTCATCCTTCCTCCGAGCTTTAAGCAGTGAAGAAAACTCCAGATAAGATTCGGGCTCTAGCGTCTACATGTCTGGGAAACGAGAACGTGCTAGAGTGCTACTGAAATTCTATCCTCCGGCTACTTTTGAATAGTATCTTGGAGTTGCTCCAGTTAATTCTGGAAAGTCGAGGATATTCCCTGCAGACAATAGGATGAGGCTGTTGCCTCAGGATTAAAGGATCATTGGAAAATGGCTGAGAAAAATATAACAAGGCTTCAAGTAACAATAACAGTACGTAAGGGTAAGTCAGGTTTAGATAAGCGATAATTAATTCTTTTCATCCTTCCTACGTGGAGCGTGGAACATTCTATTATTTCTATTACATTGCGATGCGATCCACTTTCATAAATAGTCGTGTATTGAATTCCATCCTCTGTTTTCTTCCTTTCCGCCCTTAGAGACTTCTTTACATGATATCCCTCACTTTTCCTGCCTGAGCCTCTGAGACTGGAGAATCTTCTTATGGATTTCCTATTTCTAATTAAATGAATAGAATCTTCAATACCGACGCGCTTGGCATTTACAATCAACATTTGTAATTGTGTACAATAATAATGCAACACAATTCTAAAAATAAAAGCACCCTGCAGCACTGTTTTGTCCAGTTAGTAATACAATACGGCTATTGATATTCTACAAACTTATAATCAGTGAGATTACTGACCTATACTTTGGCATTTAATAATCTATGTATTTCAGAATTAAATCGTTCCATTCATTCACTTTTCTTTATTCAAATAGAATATTTAAATAGGCTGAATTATTATTGTAGAAGTTGTGCAAGTCGTTTCCACTGTGTATTCCCTGACTCGAGTAATTAAAAATTAACGTCAAATCCAATTTTACTCACAAGCTGTGACATTAAAAACGTCCGTCTCCTCATTAACATTATTATAAATATAATAAGTACTAATAATTATTTAAATAATTTTTATAACAGTACATATAACAGAACTTTTGCGTAGGTAGAGTAATATCGAGTTAGTTCCTTCATCATAGTAATTAAATACAGACACATGAATGTCCTTTGATAATTACAATAAAAATACCATCTTTCCAGACAACAGACAAATTATCTTATAATATATTAATAATACAATTTTACAATGGTTTAGCTACATAACAAAAACATATAATTTGCTATTAAGTCTGAATTGACTTGTGTATATGACACTGACTGAATCAGTGTCCTCAACTTTAAAGGCAGCCATTAATATTTAACCTACATTGGTCAGTTATTAATTTCTATAGTACATAAGACATCTGACAGGCCTTTAAAAAACATCCAACTCCTATCTAAAACAAATACATTTATTATTACCAATATTTACTACTAACTGTAAGTACCTATTATCTATTTTTATATAAAAGACTTCATCATGGATTATATTATAAATTATCTGAAATAAAAGATGAGCAAAAGTACTTAGTAGCGTTAGCACTAAATTAAATTAGAGTTAACATTGATTAATAGGCAAATTGATATGAGTTAAAAGGCATTTAATTAGATATATATTTGTTGATTGAAGCACAATATAACCAATGAACCAACGTCAACTTTCATCTTCATCTAAATAACATAGGTACGAATTATTATATTCAGTCACTTGCACAGGTACCATACCAAATCGAAAGCAAACAGAACTATAGCGATGAGACGAGGGCCGAAGGGTGGTATTAAGTGCTAATATTTAGCCTAAGCTAAGAATGTAATTATAATTTATATAATAGGCTTCTACAATATCCTTGTATGCTAAGAATATATTATAGGCTATAGGCTACTATTGTCTTAGTGTCATACAATTTCAAGGTTATAAATATTTATCATAAATTCTGCAACATAATTTAAGTCATATGGCTTAATGTAAATATTTTACATAGCTGAGGAAAAGAGTGGAATGTCCAGTAAAATAGGATGTTTTATATAATTTTAACATTTCGCGTTAGCTTATAATAAGCCAGTTACAAACAATGAATAATATTGAAAGAGGACACATTATTGACACCATTGTTATCTCTACATACGTATACGTTTTGTTTGATTTGCATAGAAAATACGGCAATTAGATTAGACTTTAGTTTTGAAATGTAACTTCATTTTGGAGAATATGAAGGCAAAGAATTTCATTCATTCTAGTTATAGTTATAGAGAGAAATGCAATTTTCGATTTCGGAACATTTGAAATTTACGATTTAGATAGCTAGTCCAAACACTGAGACGATGCAATACAGTGTTTTGTTTTCCCATCTGACAGTGCAACAACCATCTGTGGCATTATCCCAGAAACAAGAGCTTGCCGTGTGAAGACCTGCTCCGCTTTTCTGCATTATGGTACAATTAACTGGAAATAAATTAAATCGATATTCAGAACAAACCAAAATAAAGACTGGATTACTGGATACAGATACTAGATTTGTTTAATTATCCCAAAAAATATTTTTACCAATATATTTGAATGGCTTTTGCAAATTGGTAAGTCCAAGAAGACATCCTTCAACAACTTGGGAGGTCCATTGACTAACTTTAGTGTTACAATACGTCTGACCACCAATCACATTCTCTACAGTGTCTTTAACAATGGAACTAACTTCGTCAGCTACAAACTGAGTCTAGAAAAAGAATAAGAAGATATTTACATCAGTTCATTTGATTCTTCCAAGTATCAACTCAACTATAATATTATTATGTAGGTACTAGGTACGTTAAAGTAGTCTTTAGATAATAAATCTTTTTCAAAGAAATAAATCGTGATAGTCATTGAGAATTTCAATTTTGGGTTTTAGTTCATTTATAAAATTGCAGTTGGAGGACAAAGACAAAGGACAAGGACACAAAATAATCATATTTAAACAGTAAAGCGCTAGTTGTTAGTTAAAGATAACATACAAAATACAAATATTGAAATATTTCTGTCGCCTTCCGCATTTTTAATATTAGATATTTGTATCAATTTCAATGGAAAGCATACATAAAATTAATAAAATATCACTGAAAATAGGTTACACTACGACACTACATAATAGATAATATATACAATGACAAAGTTATGTTTAATGACGCAAAACAACTATTAGTGTATACGTTCTTGTAAATTACGTAGTTTGATTTGCGTAGTACATTGATCTACCCAAAAAAATGTGTAAATATTCTTTTTTTTTATCGAAACGTCAAATGTGATATCTCAAGTTGTGTCGTGATTGTGATGTGATTGTCAATCACTGACTGATGCATACATGACATGAATCGGTTGAGTGTTTAATCACGTTTACCTATACCACGCATAAAATATCATCATGCTAGAGGTTCCAGGAGATATAAGGCACTAACTTAAACAAATACAAGCGAGGAAAGTTTGCTAATTAAATAGCGAAAACAAATACAACATACAAACACAAGCAGCTGATAAGCATAAAAAGGGTCAACAAAAATTACAAAAGCATTACGTGGCCTATTAACGGCTAACTGGGACATTTTGACTCTTTAGTGAATTTCCGCACTCACTTCACTTTCCAGGAACCGTATATACTTTTGTTGACATTATGCCAAAATGGTATTTATTGGAATAGATAAAAGCTGAACCTATTGAATTTCTAAGTATGAAAGCAATAACAAATACAATTAAATAGTAGGTGATGATAAATATTATAAACAAATAAAGTAATCGTGTAATGACTTACCTCTTCCCCAATAACTTCAGGATCTTTTTCCATCACTGCAGAGTTTTCGAGTTTGGATGTTGGAACAGAGGAACTAACTTGCAAATATATTTCCACTTGGAATAATTATCAATTTGGGCGTTTATTTCCAACGGATGTCAAAATTTTGGCAGAGAAATCCATGAAGAGGTGAAGAAAACAATCTTCGCGAAAAATCTGATCACCTTCTTCTGCACAGTTTTGAAACTTGTTACATCAATATTGTTGGATCGATAGAAATCTCGTGAGACTTGTTGAAAGGCGGGAATTGGACTTTGAATTTTCAAAGTGGATCAAGAAGTCAGACGCAAGAAGAAAATCCCCAGACACAGACAGCTGCGACTGCGACGGTCGGAGTTGACGTCAGGAAAATTGATCTAATTTTTTCTTCTGCTGGGAGAACCACGACATTTGCACATCTTCGCAAGCCACTCACCCGTATCCAGCTGAACGGAGAACCGAATACAACGAAAGCAGGTAAGTCAGAGGGAAAGTAAAACGCAATAGTTTTAATGTAGGTAAGGTATCATAATATTATATTGTTCTTTCAAATCAATAATCCATCCGATCCATACAACCATTTAGCCAAAAAATTGGAACCTATATAGTTATGTGTTTGTGTATGTCTCTGGATATCGCTTGAATAGTTTTGTACCCAGGTTCTGGCACTTTTGAGGATGTAGGTTTAATTTAGTTTTCCTAATACTTGGGAGAAGAAATGGAACGATGGCTATAAAAGAATATTTATATTTCTACAGGTTATCACCACCGAAAAGACCCATTTCTCTGGATAAAGCTCCAGAGTTAACTATTCGGACGGAATATGTCAAAATTATTTAATTGTGGCAAGCAGTTGGCAACAAGAGCAACGGCAAGTTATTTGGGAACTGCTCAGAAAATTGTTCCAAGCTCTTCGGCCGCAGTAGCTAAGCGTCAGTCTTCATCAAACAGCAGCAACAATTTTCCTCCACCTTTTCCAGGCGACAATTCGCGAGAGCCGCACATCCCGCCTTATCTTCAGAGAGAAGGGGAATCTGTGGACACTCTGCGGGCAAGACTCCTTTACCAAAGCCGGAAACGAGGAATGCTCGAAAATGGCTTGTTGTTGAGCACATTTGCAGCTAAGTTTCTGGAGTCTATGAGCGAAGCTGAGTTGCAAGAGTACGACCGTTTGATTAACTTGCCATCGAACGATTGGGATATTTACTACTGGGCCACCGGGGTCAAGCCCATTCCATCAGAGTTCGATACGAAGATTATGCACAAGTTCATTGATCACGTTCGCAACAGCAACCGAGAGTCTCGGCTTCAGCAGCCTGATTTGTAAGTCCTCGTAATAATGCTTAATTGCTTTAAGATACTTCATACTCTTATGTAAATCAAATTACCTGTATTTCAAACCAAAGCCGTTTACTCAACCTCAACTAAATTCTATTTTCAATTATGCTATTATTAATTTAAACTTGAAAACTATTTTTTATTTTAGGAACTAAATCAGCAACAATTTTCAAACTAATTCAAAATTCAAACATAAATACAAAATCTTCAAGCAATTTTCGTGCAATAATTTCAAGTCTGCCTCTTCAAAAATATTACGCTACTATACAATACAAATAATAGAAACTAGTGCAAAAATACGCGAAAATGAAACTTAAAAATTAAAAAGTGTCAGTGACAGAAGTTACTAATCAACGAACTGAACTATCCAAATAGAAAAGTAGTAATAATAATTCATTAGATAGAAATAGTCACCGTATCAACGAAAGCCATTTCGATTGGCAACTTTCAAATTAATAAATTCAGCAAAGTTATGAAAACAGCCATAAAAATACAAAATTAATTCTCAAAGACTTGAATGCTTTCATCTTGCCTTGTCGATTGGTCGTTATCGTCAGAATCGTCACTATTGAAGCGGAATCTTTGAAGAACTCTAATCTCATCCGCCCAATAATTAAATTATGAAGAAGTTTAGTCGTTGAAAATCCCCTTGTTCGTATTATATCATAATTTAGTCTGAAATGCATTGTCTTTCTTCCTGCCAGCGCTCTGCAGCAACAAAACCTACTCGACCGTTTCTAACGTATGCTGAGCCTACAACAGATGATTTCCTACCATCCCATCCACCTTTGCCTAAAGAATCGCCTGGTATTTACCCAGCTTTAATGGTCACTGAATCAGATCTTGCTCTTACCAAGAGACAATTTGTTAAAGTGTCTGGAGAAGGAGAAATTGAAATCGACCCGAACAACATTCAATTCTGTATTCGAATCGTGAGTCAGAAAAAAGATGTTAACGAAGCCAAAGCCAGTGTCCAAAAGCGTGAAGACTATATCATGGGAGTGTTTAAAAAATCATCAATAAATAAAGTTGTTGCTACTTCTATGATTTCCAAAGGTTGTAATGTGGTGCGTCCTTTTGATCTTGCCGATGAAAATGATGAAACAGCGTTTTTCAGAAACCAGATAGCATCTATTATACCCAGAGAAAAGTCGAATGAGCAGCTCAACTTATATGTTGTGAAAAGAGAATTAAACGTTGAATGTGATAGTATGCTCAAGTATATTCAAGTTTTATCTTCCTGTACAGAAAAGCTAGATCAACAAGTTCTCATCAGCCAGCCGATCATCAAATTTACTCCAGATTACATTCAGAACCATAAGTAAGTTATATTATTCTGGCTTAACTAATTTATATTTTCTACTTTATCCTAGGCAGATGTTTGGTATGGTAAGGTCAATTGGTGCAAGTCATGGCATATGCCTTTTATAGATTTTCCAATGCAAAAATTACCGTTGGTTAGCTACCCATTGAAATCATTACAACTAAAATTCATTAATATTTATAATTCAGCAAATATTCATCAATAAATGTATAAGTTACAGCAGTAGTATTGCAATGCCAGTCTGGCCTACTGAATTTATAATGAAAAATTAATTCATGCTTCATGTAATATGTTAATTTACACTTTGTTATTTGACAGGCAACGCTGTGTACGCCAGGCAATGGAAAACGCACAACAAAAAGCAGTAGAACTCATCAGAAATCGAAAGAGTAACAATAATGTTGGCCTAGGTAAAGTATTTTATACTGTAGAAGATTCAATGAGCGTGGAGAGTCAAGATGAATACAACGATTCAAACACGGGTGGCGCATCAGCTCATTTTGAATTTTTCAAGTGGAAAAGATTCGGAAAACGTATAACTTGTCGTATTACCACAGTTTTTGAAATCAAAACCCTGAAACCTCGAAAAATCATATAAACATTTATTTACAAGACTTAACTTCCTCCATGAGACGACAATAATTGAAAGTCCAAGCACCAATGACGATAAGACAAAATTTCAGATAAAAACCAGATCTGCATTCCTTTTAGACGTAGCGTCGTAGCTTAATATCGATCTTGCCGAAGTTACCATAATTGTAATGTAAGATAAGTTATTTCACCCACACCTCTCCAAATTCCGAATTAGCGATACAAAAGATATAAATAATTCCATTTAAATTCTAATGAAAGTAGTTTTATCCATTGTTATTGGCCTATTATTGCCTTCAAATTATTACCGTACATATATCAACGACGAAATATCAGACTCTCTGTGTTTAAATACAGACAGTCATGTTTTCTCATTTTTAGTATTCAAAGCAAAGAGAGATTAATATTCTTTCTTTACTGAGACAGTATTGTTGTATGTACTTAAGAGTTATAAATACGATTTCTTATATATTATAATATACTTATTATTGTCTAAATATCCTTATTGTTATTACGAGTAGTCAGAAAGTAAAATATCCTATATAACCATAATACCCGCAACCACCTCTCCCTGCATCAACAACTGTTGATGACCATGTTAGTACAATATGGTACAATGCATGTTAGGTTTGTTAAATATAATTGATGTATTAATTTCCAAATTAGCTTAACTGAAATAAAAGGCAAACCAAATTTTAGCAATCTTTTCTCGTACCTAAAACTGTTTATTATAATTCATCTTTATTTCCATTGCTTAAGTGTAAAAAATCGTAATTATGATCATGAATCTCATCCCAAAACTTCATTCGTTGAGAGAAATCATCGGAACACCTTTCCATTACGGCATCATCATCTATTCGGTACAATTTTATTCCATCCGAAGGCTTTAGAGGTGTTAGGTCTTCTTTAATATTAGAATTGTTCACAAAAGGTGTAACTTTCCTATAATTTCATTAACTTCAGATTAAAAATTTGCTTAGCTTTTTAAAAATTGCATTTTGCTATCTTATGTACCCTGTTTTTGCAAATGATGTTAACATTCTCAGATAACGTTTTTGGAAGTCTTTGTCAGGATGCGTTTCTTCTAGGAAAGGGTACAGAATTGAATTCATCGTAAATTGGAGATCGTCCATGTGATTTGCATCTATACAGTTGTTCAATTATTCAGTATCACATATTGGCAATGAATATTTAACTCTAGAATAAAACATTACCTATTTCTGCATTCGAAACCCCTCTTAAATTTAGTATCGAATGTTGTCCTTTGTAGTTAAATCTGTATAAATGAACGGAATGATTTTTCCCAATTTTTGAATGCAGAAGTGCACTTTGAACTGTGCAATGTACAAACGTGCTATCAGAGTAGGCCTAAAAAGAATGTAAAAAAATCAGAATTACATTTTATGCCTGATAATGTTACAAATTGCAAATTTTTGAAATAGGTATGTGCGGATTGTGTCTAAACT
>JABASH010003412.1:0-16569 GCA_019776445.1 Tomocerus maximus | reverse complement strand
CTATACGGGCAAAAATCCCTATACTTATATGGACTACACTATACTTACTATCCAAACTCAAAGTATTTGGCCTACATAAGTAGGCGTCTTGTTGCCTCTAGGGTTAAAGGCCCCTGATGCAAATAAACGCTGGGGTGGGGGCTGCCAAGAGATTGATTAGGCCCACAGTTTGTCATACAATTAATACAATTATTTTTAACACCAGCTAAACATGCTCCGTGTTTACAGTCAAAATACCATTTTATCCCTCCAGTTCTCATAGTATTTTTATTAGCTTTCGCTAATCTAGGGACAACTTCTTATCTGACCTTCGATTTCTTGGCGGCCCCCAACATCGACTCCATTATTAGTGGAGACCTCAGTTGTACAAGGTCGTATATATGTTTTGTCTTCAAAATACCAAAAAACTCGTTATTTTTAGTTTGACCAATTTTGAAAACGCTGAGAGAATAAGATGCTCACATTTTTTACGCATCGTACGACTATATGTAATAAAATAATCTTTGTACATGAAAACTCGGTTATCGTCGAAACTTGGTTTTGTATATCTGCTTTGGATTGTAATTAGGATAGAAAAGCCTAATTTTAGGATAGAAAGCATAATTTTAGGATAGAAAAGCCTAATTTTAGGATATAAAAGCCTAATTTTAAGCTAGAAAAACCTAATTTTAGGATATAAAAGCCTAATTTTAGGATAGAAAACATTATTTTAGAACAGAAAATATAATTTTAGGATAGAAAAACCTAATTTTAAGCTAGAAAAGCTTAATTTTGGTTGATGATTGTGTCTGTGTGCAGGCTTGAGCCTCTGAATTTCAATGCGAAAGAGGGAGAAGAGCAAGAGGCTAAAACGGAGGGCGATGACAGCCACGGTTGGGGTTACGAGGACTACGAGGGAAGTGAACCTTTATCTGGACAACGCGTTGTTAAAAGAATAAAGAAGACTGCCTTATCTGAGTGCAAGAGCGAGCATTTCACAGGGAGCAAATATCAGCCTATCTCTATCTACCTATCCAATGGTAAAACCACCAATAACGAGACTTGTAATTGTAAAGACTGCAAGAATAGAAATAAAAGCGAAATAAATAATAACTTTATGCGGCAAGGTCCGTCGACGTGCAAAATAAATACGAACGGAATAATCAAAAAAGACGACGAGTCCGTGTCCTGGGCCACCGAGTGGAGAGTAGACGATGACCCATGTGACTCGGTAAGTTGAAATTTAAACAATCAAACATTCTTCAACTTAAACTCATACAGCAGCACTCAACTATTTTTCTCTGTTGTAAATAACTTTTTTAATTTTGTACCATTGACAATTAGGACATGATGCCGAAACAAACTGGAAGACCAATTTATCGCGCCCGGATATTTACTCGCTCAAGAAATTACGACAACGAAGAAGTTAACGATGTCAAGACTGCCAATACTGGTGATAATGGAATGCTTAATTCTCTTGCCAATTCGACAGCATCGTGCAAAATTGTCAATTCGGAGGATATTGCCAACTCCTATGAAACTACCGATGTCAAAGGTTCCAAGACTGTGAAAACATTTAATCCTTTCATTCCTATTCCTTCGAAACTGACTATCAACCGTGACAACATTGACAGAAGTGGCAACAAGTCATTTTTCACTTGCTCCAAGACTATGCACCCTATCAAGACGTCCATTCTTATCAATCCTCTCAGTTCTGTCGAAAGATTCAATAACGAAAACGCTCAACAAAGTGGCAGTACTTTCAGCATGACGAAATCCAGCAGCAACGTCAAGATTGTCAAAGCTTACAAAACCTTCTACCCTCTAAACACTGTCAACAGAGTAAATGCTTCCAATTCTATAAAAACAGAAGGTCTATACCGAGTGACCAATTCGCCTTTCAACAGTACTACTGCCAATAAAGTTGTCAACCCTCTAGCTACGATGACTGCCTCCAACTCTGGCAAACCATTAACAGCTGTCAATGGCCCTGTCTTCAATGGAAAGCCATTTAAAGTAGACAACTCAATTAACATTGCCAATAATATTCAAAGCAGTCAAATTAATATCAAGAATGTAACCAAGGCTGTTAAGAATTGCAAACCAAAAGATTCCGACGACACACTCCAGGCTCACGATCCTTTCAACACTGGAAGTCCTAATTATAGTAATGTCAAAACTCCAAAAACTGAGTACCTGCTCGCATCAGACTCTCTGACTGCCCCAATGGACTTTCTTCCAGCTAATGTCAACCTCTGCAACGACGACACCTTCAACAATCCTTCTGCTGTCTATCCGGAGGACAACGGTTATGGCGAATTTGCAATCAACGAAGAGGAAGCCACAAAAATAGAAATCCCTAAGTTCCAGGATTATCTATTTGATCTCAGAACCATCCTTCCTGTCAAGATCTCTGAAGTTAGAAAATTAGGATTCTACATTAAATGGGACAATGGCAACGCCAATTTCTTCCTCA
The DNA here is from genome assembly GCA_019776445.1 of Tomocerus maximus. NCBI lineage: Eukaryota > Metazoa > Arthropoda > Collembola > Entomobryomorpha > Tomoceridae > Tomocerus > Tomocerus maximus. The sequence continues at coordinate 14,114 of JABASH010003412.1, read as the reverse complement.
AGGACCCATTTAATCCTTTAGCCTTCGTCTACACGGAACCTAAGGTATGTACAAACTCTTTCTTTTTAATCTAGTAACATTGTTAGAAACAATTATCATTATTGTCACTACAGTTATAATTATAGTCAGGAAAGGAACTCAGCAAACCATTAAAGACCTGGAGCTTTCTATCTTTACCATATTCTATTACCAACATTTAGAATTTATTCCCATTGGTTCCAACAAAGAAAGATTGCAAAAAATATACAATTATTAATATAGATAGATATTTCACACATTTATTAAAAATTTGGGTAGAGTGCAGCAATTAATATTCCTAACGTTGGGTATTGTGGATTGTGAAATAGGCATAATTGCAGTATGTTAATTGCAAAGTTTGAAATCCTATGAATAGAGTTTTTGTTGAGACGATGAATCACACTCGGAATGTTCTGAGATCTCTCTTCATTTATTTGTAACATTAATTTTGTATTCAATGGAATGGGGTTGGACCTTGGATTGAATTTTTGATAAAACCACATAGTTTGAGTAATGGTAGTCAGAGTGGAGATCTCCAGATTTGTGACAATGCCCATCGAGTTGGCGTAGCATGTCGTGTGGTTGGAAATTGAGGGTGAGACAGAGAGTGAGACATACATTAGTCAGTTGAGTCATTGACTAAGTTTAGTTGGACGGGTGTGTGGATTTTCTTCCACAACGTTAAAGTAAAGTAGGTGAGAGGAAGTGTTGGAATGGAGGTTGTCATTGTAAAACGGAAGATGTTGCATTCAATTGTTCTAAGGTTTATAGAGTTACACACATTTCTGAAACATATGAAGTTTGATTTTCATGAAGTAGATAAAAAGATAGATTCTCAGCAACGTTTGCTGATAGCAGTGCTTATTGTTCATTGTTGGAGAATGAAGATTGTGTGAGGTTACGAGATAAGGAAATCAGTAGTGAGAGAGAACTACGTAAATATTTAAAAGAAAAATGATAAAAATCAGGAGAGGGGAATCGTATGTGTCTGTTTGTGTAAAATGATGATGTTGATGCTCACTTTTATGAGAAAATAAGATTAGTTTCTGCTTCTTTAGCTAGGTTATTGTTCCAAGCTGCTGTGACTACTCTGTCATTATCTATTAGTAGCTCCTTTAATTGGCTGTATTAGTAGTACATCGCTTGCCACTATTCCACATGGAATTGCATCAGAACGAGATAATTGCATGCCATGTGATTAGGCAACTAGACTGATGTAAGCCAAAATATATTCAGACAAATAAATAAACAATTTTTTGTTTCTGTATGTATATACACAGATTCGCTTTAACATGTCTGTTAGTCAGCTTGGATGTTGTAGTATACTACGGTTGAACTTGTCTTAATTTTTCGTTAATTTATCAGCGATTTTTCAAACATCGACAGCATAGTCAGCAAAATTATTGAATGGGTTAGACAGTCTTCTGTCGTGCCATGCTCCCATCTCATAAATAAATCATTTCATGAAAAGTTTTGATGTGGTGGAGCAAAAGTATCTCGCCAGCACAATGTTAATACAATAGAAGTCTATATTATATGTACATGCAAAGTACATTTATTTGGTTTCTTTAATTAAATATATGCGCAGTATAGTTCAAGATGGAATGATATCCAGTAAGTAAGATTCAAGATATCACTCAATTTTTCCATTAAATTCTAACCTAAACTTTTTCTTTGTGTGCGTTACAAGAGCGTCACAATCTAATGCCAACAAAATGAAGGTCTTTTCGGATCGCATTCAAGGATGCTAGATTTTATTAATAAATAAATATAATCCTGCATAATAAGTACATAAATATAAGCTAACTCTGTTGTATTTCTCACCTCCCTAATCCACTTAAGCTCATCCATCCACCATATTTTTAATAATGGCATTTTATGACGGAAATTGTATAGAATGTAGGAACAGAGGCCACTGACTTATTCTATATTCTTCTATTTCCCTGAATCTGCATTACAATTGTTCGTTTTACTGGGGATCCTATTCGCTTCCTTTCTGCATTTTACAGCTTCGAAATTTGTCAAGAGCTGGAAACTGTAGCAAATTCTGTACCATACCTAATCTATATTTTATTGTAATACTAATATTGAGGTCTTATTCCTAGTCAGATCAATTTATTCATCAGTTAAATCAACTACCGACATTAATAAATCGTTAGGTATACATTTCAATCTACCTTTTAACGCTCCCAACCATAACGTCCCCGTTGTTTAAATCAGTTACAAACCCACAAAATAACCATACACGTCTGAATAATTTAACGGGGTTTCCTTTTTCAGGAAGTTAACGATTGCAGTATTTGCTACTCAAATCGTACTTTTAAACTTTATCCGTTGATATAGTCGATAGTCTTACTAATAAATGATTGTCTGAAATCAGTGTCAAAAATGGAGTTTAATTGCTGCAGTTAATGAGCTGTAAGAAGCTGAAATTTCATACGCCTGCATAACAAAATAAACAACCTCGGTTACAGAATGAAAAAGTAACGCCAAATGGTATAGTCAGCTAAGTTGGGCTTTGGGAGATGTTTAAGGGGATAAGTATAGGTACATAGATATGTTTAATGTGAGAATAACCATCTACAGTCTGTGAGATAGAAAAACTTCCTGGTTTTAACATTACAACTACAAGCAATAAAAATGTGTACAATTTAGAACAGGTGGATTACATATGAATACATTCACTATATTGCTATCCGTGAAACATTAGCATAGAAATTGGTAGGATAAATCCAGATATTTATTCTTTGACTGATATATAAAATTCCAGCTATTTCCCATAATGTTCTTCATGAAATGAGCTCTTAGGGCTGTCAGGCTCGTATGCAGGAATTTGATCATGGGGACACACCAAAAATGAACTATGGTAAAAACATTTAAATTTTGAAGCGAAACGTGAGAAATTTTGTATTTTTATTAAATTTTGCTAGAAATGATGCATATTCGCACGAGGTGGTAATATTTTTTTTTTAAATACTATTTTTATCGGATTTAAGGAGGGTAGGTCCCCCGTTAAATACGTTCCTGAGTATTAGTTCCCGATTTAGGCGTGTAGACCAAGACAATAAGACTCCTGTGTGGCTTATAAGGTCGCAGTAAAACGTTAGTCACTCACTAAGATATTAAAGTGAATTATTGTATTTATAGTCTCTGGTTAATGTATCTCTAGCAATCCTCAAATATATAAAATAAATTACCTTTTGTAGAGATGGAGGAGCAAAAAAGATGAATATAAAATTATGGAGCGCATGTAATTATTTTGATGAGGAAGGCATTAAGTTGTTAACGCAAGATGATCCAAAAGTACATGTTTATACGCTATTTACTCAAGTATATTTTTACATATATATTAGTAAATTAACATTTCGTGTTGCAAAACCTAGCTCAACCAATAATTTTGTCATAGTCTTGTACTACTGCTACTGGTATCAATAATACCACAAACATGTGCACATGAAATATTTGTGTTAAGTCTCATGATGTCCCATCCCATCTCATTGTCAGATAAGATAAAAGTACCTTTTATTGAAATATATTATTTATGTCGTTTCTCTAGATTTTCGTTGATGTTCAAGTACTTAGTACGTTGTAGCAAAATTATTAGCGAATGTGTTTTTATGACTTTCATTGTTTCTACATTTCATTGTCTTTTACAAAGTGGAAGTTAACTTGGGATGACTGAATCGCAACTTGCTATAATACGCTCTTATGATTTACTGTATCCTACTACTATTGGTAAGGATGGTAGCCGTAGATAGACACTTTTAGGCTGATATATGTATTCTCTCGATTGTTGTAAAATAACGATCTCTTAAATACTTATTTGCTAAATTAAAGTACGCAGTGCTTGCAATGAGTTATTAATGAGTGCCATTGTATTGTGTTATAGGAATACAATTTAAATTATCAACACTTATTAGTCATGTCGTATTGTAATCTAAACAGTGACTCACTCTATGCTTTCTTCTACTTCGCTTACATTGCCTACTTTTAACTAAGCTACTACAAAATTCGTCATTTTCTCATTGCTATAGTAGTACTAGACGATGGGTCCAACCATCGGCCAGGTTATACTTATAGTCATTTTAGCTAGCTGTGGATTTTTAATGACAAAATATTAAATTTATAGATAATATGCTAATTTCTCAACATGTAATATTTGTACTCTTCTAAACGGCTTTTGAATTTTATGTGAATCTTTTGCACCAAAATCACTTAAAAGTACAAAATAATTATTATTGCATTTAGACATGAATAATCAATAGAGGTCGCTGTGTTTTTGAACTTTGTTTTATGACATATCGAAATGTTATATTAATGAAATTTTATTTCATTTAGTCAATTGGGATCCAGGTAGGGATAACCTTGTGGGATAATTTATCACATTGATTCCTACTGATGCAATTAAACATTAAGGTTCTCTCGCCAATAATTATTCAAATAAGAAAAGGTTTAAAGGGAGTTAAAATGAATTTCTATTATTAGTGGGGTGTACTTTGACTAGCAATTGGAAATGTACAGGTATACATGCAGATAGAGGTAAATAGTACAAGAGGAAAGGTGAACATTGATGCAACTAATCGTGAATTGTTTTTATTATATGCATACCATTTGCCATTTACGCTGTGCATCTTGCCAAATTCGAAATAATATCTTTGTTATTACGAGCTCTACTTCATTCTTGGCAATAGTATCATGACATCAATGAATTTATAAGACGTAGCTAGAGATTATGTAGCATTGTTAAAATAGTTTCACACACACCCATCTTGTACTTGAGATTTGCTTTAGATGATACAATGTTGTTTTACTGATTGTAATCCTATGATGATGCTTGCTAAGTCGACGTACCCTTACTTTTTCGATAATCCTTATTGTGCACCTTGGTCCAACTTTGCTTAGCCATTGTCAGAACCATTTTAAGAAACAATGTAACCTTCGGACTAAAAATTCAATCTTTATACATTTTAGACTGTTTATTAGAAAAACAACCAATTGAACTGTGAATATGTATTATATGAAAGTATACTTAAGTTCTACAACAGTACTATTTGTGGTCATTAGACAACAAATGGCAGCATTTGAAGTTAGCTGTCTTTGTCTCCAATTGAGATGGTCTAACTTTCATTTCTAATAATATCGCTTTATATAATGAAGATCATTTTAATCATTGATTTGCTTTGTATAGTGTGGTATAGTTGGGATTGTTTATAATGATATCAAGTACTTAATAACACTGTAGTTTAAGTGTCATCATCATTTGATGCGGTTGATGACAGAATGCTACCCAACCAAACAGTCATAATTGTAGTTAAGTATGTTTTTCTGACTTGAAAAGACCTGCTAAATAAAATGCTACTGTAGATGAGTGTCACTATTGGCTCGGTCTCTGTCAACCGATTACATCCTAATTTGCATACATATTCACACACATGTAACAGTAGTATTTTCATGTATAATTAAGATAGTTCATGCACTCAGTGTGAGTGATCTTTAATCAAATCGTCCATAATAAAGCAAAAAAGGTGTTTATTTGCGTAGAGGTACTTTTACGTATAAATCATTATGATTGTTACCATTTGTTCAGTTATTATGATAAAAGTGCATGATAAATATGTTTTTGAAGTTAGGTACATATTGTATAATTGTATTATGTCATGCAGTGCCTTTTATATAGCAGAGCATTCACATGAGTTGAACAATCAGGAAATCAGGATTCAAGTTTCCCTATTTGTTACTTCTGTGTCCAGAGAACAGAAAAGGTAACATCAAATGAGTCACCAACAAAAAGGGAGATTCCTATGGATATTAAAGTGGCATTATCGCTTGTTTCTTGTTTCGGTATGTATAGTTACTAGTATATACTAGTATTTCGTGCTTAATTAACATGTCGTACTGTACTTGTACATACTTATCTGTATTACCTGTCAATTTATGCGTCGGCGGATTACGAATTATTGGAATTCTTTACCTTTCTAAATTGTAAAGTAGGGATCTAGATTAGATGATTACTGAAATGTTGTCCTAACGCTGGTTTTGGATTTTAGAGAAGCATGTCTCGTTTGCTAACCTGTTTGCCTCTCAGAAATATCCCTCGCAGATATCCAGGCTATTTTTGGATTTATCTCTCGAATTCGTCTATGGCATGCCTTTGAGTGAAAAATAATAATTTGTACATTAGATTCATAAATATCATCATAAGCATCCCCGTTGACTGCGGTCATTAAATAAAGTGTACACTATGCACGTAAATGCCAAATGTTCAATGCTTTATTGCAAAACGGTACTGATGTCACATAATTTATGACGAGGGCACGTAACGGTCTGTTTGTATTGCTAGTTTGGTTCGAAGGTTAGTTACATAGTTTCTGAGTTAGTAATTCAAAAAATTCATCTAAATTCGTCCTCTTTTACTACTCAATTAAAATTTGAAATGCCAGTAAACTGCGTCGATTGATTTGACTTGTTGTTGGTATATAAGTACGAAGTTATTAGTGTTACAGTTATTTCTCCTATTTAGTTTGCATAGACTGCGCTGTTCCATTTTGTACCGAAAAAAATCTCCCCGTTATCTCTGCGTACATTGCATTGATGGTGATAGTTGGGCAGGAAACTTTCAGCTTTTATCGTTCCGTACCTATTTAAAGTTTTGATATGCAATATACGTTATAGGATGAATATGTTTAATTTATTCCTATTTATTGGATCAGTCAACTCATTTAACTATTTAGTACATACGCTCTTGACACACCGAATGACAACTATAGTCTTGTTATTATTTTCACAAGTTAAGAGGCAATATCCTGAGGAGATTCTTTCTATAAACAAAATGAATACCATCATGGTAAATGTGTTATGGAGTAAGCATGTCATATAAAATATTGTAGGACATAATGTACATACTTATTGGGTATTTTTTGTTGTCCATTGCATTGGGGTTCAATGAATTTTATGTGACAGATAGCAAAATTAAAAATAGGATTTTGACTTCGTAAGGTAATCGAGGAGACTCAATCAGACGCAAAAAAATTGTTTGTCTGTTTAATATTAATAGGTAGGTACAAGTATATGTACACTAGAATATCCTATTGCATACATTAACTAAATAATATCACCAATGTACTATATGAGTGTAGATCCGATATCTAACAAAGCGAAAAATAAATAGAGTAATGTGGTACATATGTACTACAATTGTATTCTAATTCTAAGGGTGTGCTGTGAAATGATGGACTGTGACTGAGATTTGTGTGAAATAAGCTAAATATGTATTTTATTTGGTTTCATATTTGCAAAAGTAGGTATCTATATAATGCTAGGATTGTTAAACGTAGGCTATTGATTGTTATTGACAAACGTTAAACCACATTGTCATTGTCAGTAAATGTTTGCAAATAAATAAATCCTACATCTGCGTTTTTATGCTTTGCAAACTATTGCAAAACATACACATCCACTTGGCTATTATCTCAATGTTTATGCATACTGTTTATGTTTGGTTTTGGTTGTGATTTGATATGACTCTGACATTTCCTGGCTGAATTTTTTTATTTTATACTTGAGCATGTACTTGTATTATTTACTTTCTACTGTGTCTATCGCATCACAGCACACAAGTACAGAAATAAATACAAATATTATGTGACTGAGTAAGTACCGCGTTGTACTATGTGGGATATATTGCATCCAGAATTATGAGGATAAGGTTCAATCACTGATACTATGTAGAGATTAGGCACATTAGAAAATGTTAACAAACTGACAGACGCTCAAATTAATATTTTTAACCAAAAATAAGCACCGTGTAACGAATTTATTTTTCTTTGTTCCTGGATTTTCTTTTTGTGTTGGCATTTGTCGAGGACATCCCGTACTACCCTAATTGGTACTACATGCACCTTCAAATGATAAATTGCATGTATATGCATAATATGAAGCTCTTATTTCCTTTTTAGATATACATATATATCATGTTAGGTACATTTTGTTTGAACATTACTACGTACACTTTGTCATTTATTATCACAACAATGAAGAACACATTTGTTTAACGTGTGGAATATTTTTTCTACTTATACAGTATTTATTTATAATAGGTTTATGATTTGTAATTTGATAACTAGTTAAGTAGGCGTCGTAGAAGCGTTATTTAATCCACATTTATTTACATTCATATTTTTGATGTCATTATTAGCATTAATTATAGATTAGTAACTACTCAATCATGAATATCGGTAATACTAAGTCAGAAATGATTAAAAATGTTCTGTTCTGACAAAGGCCTAATACCTTATTACCTAATACTAACAATGGTGTGAATTTGGTTCTACTACCAATAAAAAATAAACTGTGTTCGCAAAACAATAAATTTATTAGTAGAAATACTAAAAGATAATGGTAATTCTTAACTACTTTAAGTAGATGTTCCATTTTATCTCATTATGACACAATTATTTGTCATTTCTAGCTTACAATTGAGGAATATATTGATTTTTATGATTAATGCATTTCACGCTTATGGTACTAAATTGTGTTCAGTATGTGTACTATTTATGTATAAATGCAGTTGAATAGGCACCCACTTCTCAAATAATAAATTATTTATTTAGGAATTGATGAGGCACAATAGTCTTCACTTGAGGACCCATTCATGTATGCTTTTCTTCCTAATTTTCATGATAGTTTCTGATTTTTGCACAGGCTGTTTAAGACATTTCTGGACGCATGGTCTGGAAATTACTAGGTTGATCCTAGTCGTGTGACAGGTCCTCATAATAAATAATTTTATTTATCTGCTAAATGAAAGCGGAAGGTAGAAGGATTCTGTGATGAATCCTTTGTGCTATCTACATAATATGCATTACGCAGTCACAGAAGGTTTTTTTATGTATTAATTTGGTAATGGTCGTCACTTGCATGCGGCATATCAATGCGTAGCCGCTGTGGTTTCAAAGTATACATAAGAATAATAAACTCCACTCTGGGTTAGCATCTTTCGAAATTAAACCAAATATTGGTGCCTAAACCTTTCGAAATTCTTAACTGCACGCAGGCGCGGAAGTTTAACATATTTCAACAGATTCAACACCTCTCTCCAGCGCACTGTTGTGGTTGGCTGGAGCTAGCTAATATATATTGTTGTAGTTAAGAATGGTGGAAGGAATTGCTGATGTCCGTCTGTAGTTTGATGCGCAGTACGCAGACAGATGCTGGTTATAAATTTTTGAAATCACGAACGAAACAATTTCACAACCTTTAATAAAACGCCATACTGCGTCCTGACTTATCAAAAGAGATGAATATGGATACATTGGCGTATCGTATTGGCATTTAAAACAAATGCATTCTGCAAAAATCCCTCTGGTATTGTATTGTCATCATTAGTGACTTCATTGATTAGTGGTAATGGCAAGTGTAAAATGCATTATATAAAACAAAAACTGTAAATTATTTTCCGTGTGTAACTTGGGTGAATAACCTGATGCGTACAATTCTGGAAACGAAGAGGAATTTTTGACGTACGTTACTTAACCGCAGGTTTCGGACCGCAGGGTGATCTAACTTCGCAGATTTTTTTGACCTAACCTAATTTAAATTAAACTAACTAAAATCTGCTAAGTTAGATAAACCTGCGGTCCTAAACCTGCGGTTAAGTAACGTAAGTGGAATTTAGGTAAAAATGCCAAAACTTCATCCCACAATGTTTATACACTAAATACCCGATTTGGGGGAAATCAAGAAATACATACCGTTTGTCCGATATAATCTCCATCAGGAAACTTAACTTGATTTTTAGACATTTATGAAACATTGGTAGATAGTTTTATCCCTAGAATTTGGAAAAATTGGGAGTTCAATATGAATAGTTTTTGGACTGGATTTTAGAAGATATACAAGTATATTCTGGGAGATTAGGATCCTCTGGCACAGATTTTGCTTACTGGGCCCTAGTCTTACATATAATAGTCTAATATCATAGATTCATTGAGACAATCATAACTGCTACTATTTTTAGGAACTTCATCACGGTCAATCTTATTGCAGAATACTAATACTACTTAAAAGATCTTTGAATTGACAATGATTTTCATTTGATTGTTGTAATGCTAAACGGCGTTTTTGTTCTCGGTTCAGAGTTTTGATGTAAATGCAAGACATATGCATGAATTCACTGAGCTGGTTATAAGCGCATTTTGAGATTTTTATCAGCTAGAGGGGTAGGTCACGGAGTGTATGTGCATTGCCTAGGCCATAGCTTATGCTGTATTACTATCGTTTATGGTATTATTGTTAACGTAAATAAATATAAAATGTTTAGTCATACACAGCTTACTCTTAGCCAAGCATGACATCCTTTATATTCTGTTTCTTGGTTAAAGTTAATACTCTGCTAATTCTAACAGCATAATACAAATAATGCAAAAAATGCGGCCGCATGTATAATAAAACAGTTTTACATTGTATTTTGCACCACTTTTTGTATTTACAGCAATAAAATGGATCGTTCATAATAGAAAGGTTTGCGCCCCTAATCAGCAATAATAATTATATATCGTGTAACATTTAATGTAATGTAGGTGTACTTTGACACAATATATATTGTAAACACACTTCTCATTTAATAGGAAAGTAATAATATTTTGTCGACATTGATGATTCACACTTATCACTTTTCCATGTCAGCTTTGCAAATTACATGATTGCATGCAGTAAAAGTAAAACTGTTCTCTGTCTATTCTGTTCCGTGTCCTGTCAAAAGAGTCTCCAAATCATGTTCTTCTACCTACCTATATGACTATAAGGTATTAAAAATATTATTAAAATACTAACTATTTAAAAATCTGTATTTGGGCATTGAAAATAATTACAATATATAAATTTCGTCAGCATTTCTACCTCCTTCTAGCTTAAAGAAATTAGCAAAATAGAATAGCGAAGTTTTCTTAAATATAGATATTTAATGTCTCACCAGTAAATATCGTACTAAGTAATAGGTCAACATGGAAATAATTGAGAGCATTATTCTTATATAACTTGAAATACTTGACTTGGGTAGAAAAGTTATAATTTAGGACACGATGCAAGTCAAAGACTTATCCTAAGTGCCCTTGATATTTGGGACTGTAAGCTGCTCGTTATAAACAGCCATTTATACATAGTACACGCGTCGCATGGTTGTAACTACATTTAGTAGGTACCGATAAATGCAATATTATGTAAAAACTTAGGCGAAACTATGTAAGATCATTTGAAATAAGAATAAGATGGTTTTGGGTTTCGTTCGAAGGCATGCATTTTTTGAAGGGAATTATTGAATAGTGCAAAATGAAAAGGAATTGCGCAGTTAAGGATTGGATATAGTTAATTCGAATGCCAGGAAATTGGTGTAAAGGGATTTTTCATCGTCACCACTTTAGCGCAAGTAAAACTATTCAGTCATGCTATCTCTCTTGAATAGAAATCAAAAAGGCAAACATTTTCTTAGATGGTGAGGAGCCTTGACTGTCGGAGATGTCTCAGGATGTTTGTTTTTAGTGCAACATTTGACTTTCAATTTTAATGTTTTCCATTCATAAGTCTAAAATCATGAAAGTAGGTTTAATTGGAAAAGGATGGAAGGTGGAAGAACAATTAGATAGAATTACACTCTGTGGACACATAAGCTACATGATTAGTCAGGGCTTAAAATCTTTCGGTGATAACGGGAATGGATTCGAATAATGTGCATGAAGACAGGTAGACTCTGTTGAGTATTAAGTGGACAATGATGTTTATTTTGATATCTTGGGATTAAACATGGGCGTGGGACACCCATTGGACTGGGTCAACTGGGTGCGGTTCTGTACGAGTGCCAATGTTTCAAGATCTTCTTGCTTAGTTTAAATTGCATTGTAGTTGGTAGACAGACACTTAATTTTCACTAAATGCGAGCTACGATTTCCCCTTTATGCAATTTTGAGCATAAAATAGTTGGTTTTCTATGAGTTGTGTTTCACTTTTGATATTTAAACTGACAAAACATGAGGAGCCACGTCATTGTGTTTTCCTTTTTGATTAGTCATAGTCATAATAAGTATACCTAAGCTAGTCATAAGTCGTAACATAATTCAGTATAATGGCATAGCATTATTATTACATTAGAGCATGTCGATAGGAATACATATTCACATTTACTGCTTAATAGTTGCTCTGAAGCTATCATGGCTTAAGCTAATGTGTAGAAAAATTGGAGTTGGCATTTGACATTCGCACTTGTCCTATTAAAGTGTAGTAGTTTTGTCTGTAATTTGTATATTTATGTACAACATTTTGAGATAGAGTAGAGAGTATAAAAGGAACGAGCCAAGAACAGAATAATGCATACCTATTTAAACTTTTTCTGTGTTGATTGAATAAGATATCAAATGCTGAATGTGGATGCACATTTTAGCAGTAAGCAGTTAGTATTAGTATTATAGTGTTATGGTGTAGTAAGAAGGTCATTCACGTTTAGTTTATGTTTCTGTACTTCGCAGATTTCATTTCGCTCTTCCGTTGCTTTTGCTAAAAATGAGAGTTAGCTAATTGTAAGCTAGCTTGAAAAAGAGTCGAATTAGAAATGCACGTTGGCTTGTTTGTGTGGTGGTTAGGTTCTTTATACATATAACTCATATATATAGGTTATGCCTATGTAGTTATATACTTCCACCACATCTTACACTTTTGCATGATCATGCGAACTAATATCCTTTGTACATACAAATAGTGCACTACATAGATTTACTTACTTACATACACTTATAGAGATTGTACTCGTCTATTATCGTTATAACTTGCGCTTGGCCACAAAGCTGTGCTGTAATCTATACACATTTACCATTCAAACACGATAGATATTTTTTTAACAGAGTTGGGATCGAGATGGCTCAATTCACCTTTCAGTAAGGATTTGAGATTTCTGTGAGCGGACATGTCTACAATTTGTTACATATACATGAACATTTTATTACATATATAACAGATATACGTGTGTACATAGTTAGCATTTATTAGCAATATTATTGGACATTTTTGCAGTACCCAGAAAACAACATTTTAATTCTCAAAGTTAGATAACGATAAATAGGCATAATTGCTTACTGTACTTGCCTTCTACTTCTATCATCTTTCTATTACACGAAAACTTGGATAGCCTCTAGTACTTAGTGGAATCAAAGGGCGTCCTTATATAAACACTAAAATCTGTAAATGTTAATAGATATGTGTTTGAACAGTATTCATGGCGTCATTATATTATTAATACTAATTGCATATTATATTATATTACTAAGAAATGTTTGATAGTAATTATATTTACTACAAGAATCCCTGTCATACTCATACGTCACGTATCACACTGTATAGCGTCTTTTGTTTGTATATTTTCCTAAGACAACTTAACGAGGAATTGCTATGGCCTTCTTGTATGTATACATTACGCAAGAATTGTAAACTCGTCTCATCCTCATCTCACTTAAACTCTCCTCTTGAAAAACAATGCTAGTTTGATGTCCTTAAAGGCACCTAAACATTTAATATTGCATTCCCAGTGCAGATACTGCACCATTCGTAACGAATTAGTCGGCGTAAATGGCATAATTGGCAGTTACGCCTCCCAAATTTAGTTAAATGACAATTTTAATACTGGCGTACTTCGGCATTTTAATACACACCTTAAAATATTACAGTGCTTGCCCGTACCAATGCCAAGAATTAACGACGCATTTGCTGATGCATTTTAAAATAACCTTTAAAAATTGTTTAAGGGTCGGTGCAGAGTTTATGAGTCCAAAACAAAACTCCGCTATGTTTTGTTGGATATTACTAGAATCCTTTATTTCAGGCTACATAAAACTATTTAGGAGAAATGTAGTTTAAAGTCAATAGCTTCAATCCTAAATTACGATTCCTAATTAGCATTTGAGAAGGAAACAATTAGATATGAAGCAAATGAAATGGGAAAGGCATAAATAAGCTTCGTGGACTTGTCACTGCGAATATCAATTTTAAAAATATAACATTATAAAGAAAGCATCTCCATGCATAAATCAATTTTACTATCTATTAGTAGAATCTTT
>JABASH010003411.1:0-16570 GCA_019776445.1 Tomocerus maximus | reverse complement strand
AATAGGTCGATAGAGACATAAAAAATAATAATGTATTACTTAGCCAAGAATTTTTTTCCATAAAAATGCCAATATATAAAAGATATAAAGTATACAGAATGTCCGAGAACATGGATAGATTTCTAGAGGTTGTTTGACACTCTTTTTACACTCGTTACATTATGAGTAAATAATGGTGAAAATAAAAACGAGTATTGACCACCTGCCATTATTTGGTAAAATGTTACATAATATATAATGATTTTATCGATTTAATTAGTCTGAAGTAGTTCGGTAAGGTTTAGTTTAATATTTAAGAGCTAATAAGTATTAGAAATTCATGCTTTTGATAATGAAATTGCTGCCGCTACTTAAAAAGATGAAGTTGCGGCTAAAATGTCTTAAGACAAATAATAAATGTAGTTAACATAGGACTAAGCTGTAGGTACTACGTATACTACCATTAAATATATATTTAACAAGAAATAGGCGTATTCTGTAGCATAAATAATACCTTCTTGTGCTGTAATCAATGGATCTATAGCTACTTCCACTAAATTTATTCTATGTCACACCAAAACTCTTAATATTTATGAAGAGAGTGGCAAGGCAAAAGTCCCGACAAAAGCAGCATTCTGTTCACTGTTCTGAGCTGCTTGGTAATTGTTTATAGCGTGCCCTTGAAAACCACTAATAAAACAATAAGGAACATTATTCTTTGCATGCATTGTGAAAGGTACGTGCAAAGTGCAAATTTAATGCTATTAGCATACATTTCAAGTGCACAATGCACTACCACGGTTCTACTCTGTCAGAGGTATAATGCAATTAATCTTTTCGTAATCTCAGGCCATACCGACATCTCAGTGATTAATGAGCACAGATAATATAATATAAAATATTTAAATTCCATCACCACCATGTAAACCATTCAAACTATAATGAGCATGCGATCAAAACGTCTATTTTGTAGTACATGTGCAAGTGCAGAGATTTGTTGCAAAGGTAGTCAATTCGTACTCTACAAAGTGTAATTATAATGATACAATGCTTAAATTGCTACTGATGGTTGCTTTTAATAAACTTACTATTAATGCTCATATTGAATCATGTTTAACAGTAACAGTGTTTCCATTATACAGTTACCAGCTTACAACTGCTGACAAAAATGATCTACTTTCATGACACAGCGTTGATTCTTTTCGTTATTTTGCTATTAATTGCAGCCTGACATTAATAAAACAACAATCGTTTTGAAAATTTCACATCATGTCTTCAACATAGCAATTTTAGCGATTCGTGCATTAAACTGAAAATAATTATTAGGTAGTCATTTAAAATAAATAAATCCAAGATCACTGCAGAGTACCTTCAATTAATTAAAACTAAGAGTATAATTAAAAATGAATCCAAATGTTTTTGATAATTAGTGAATATCTATTTAATATGGTTAGTAATTTTTTCCCCACACACTTGTTGGTCATTCATAAGAACCCTCAAACCACAGTTTAAGGAATTCCTACGACTACGACAGACTATAATGAATTATTCTGCTTTTTGTGATTTTTTAATCTGAAAGTGTTAAATCTAATGTTTGGGGTTCGAATACCATCCTATTCTAAATGTTTCTGTCCAAGTTCTTCTATATTTAGTTTACATTTTATAGTTAGCAGTTGATGATCTTTGTGTGGTACCTTTGCCTTTACATCCGTGTACAGTTCTGTATCACACTGGCAAATTAATTTGAAGATTTCTAAGCGGTTATGATTGTTTGTCGAAAACCTGGGGAAAGTTTCTTGCAAATTGGAATGTTATATTTTGATATGCAGCAATACCTGACATTCTTTACTAAGTATCCTTTACTGACATAAGATGTGTATTTGTAAGTATTAGTCCGACATGAAGGCAAATAATAAATAACAACTGTAAAGTGTTTTATTTGTAAAATTAGCTTATTCGGCAACTGTATATTTTTTGAGTCTTTATTTGTGTACAGACACCCAATTTTGAATTGGAGAAACCTAATTGTAAATTGTAATGTAAAATTTAACATTCCTGACTGCGCACGTCTGTTAAAATGGGTTTTTACAGTGTGTTTGGTAACTGGAGTACCATTATTATTATTGTTTTGTAATATCAACGAGTAATGCAGGCAAATCCTATTAGTAGTGGAAATTGTCTTGGCGATGTGAGGTCCTTTGTGCGTGGAAAATAACGAGTAGTGAATGTCAAGTCAATAGTGGGCATTTGGGAATACTGAGAATGATTGGCACTCGATTTCTGCTGATGTAAGTTTCTCTGCTGGCTCAATGTTTGCCTATAATATCGATTTGTCACTAAGTTTTTGCGTTAACCGAAACTGTGGCGTTTAGTCATTATTAATAACCATTAGTAAGACTTCCATTGCATTGAATGCATGAACGTTCCTAGAATTATGCTCTATGGGCTTTAAATCTTCACTGGTAAATGTAAAATATGAGATTTTGTCAATAGATCGCAAACTAATTACATGCTTTAAAAGCTATGCTATTTAATATTAATGGAATTTTAGAGATAATGAATACCTGTCTTCAAATATGAGTTTTATGTCATAAAATATTACATTGTAGCTATGCAAGCCAAAAGTAGGTAATTGCCTTGCGAATCTACTTGAATAATACTTCTTGCTGTTGTGTACAATATGTGAACTATAAATAGTGTAACTTTAGTTTAAAAACTATACGGATACTATCGTACCCTGAGGTACACTCATTTATCATAGTGTAATAAGTTAATATTGTTAACAAAAGTGGCTTCTTTGTACAGAGCAAAATAATTGTTGTTGTATTGTAATGTTGCAATAAGTTGCAATATGGTCAAACTAGTGAAATAAAAACATCAGGAAAAGACAGCGATTGATTTGTGTGTCATATCGACGAGTTGGCTTTAATAGTTTATGAAATGTCGTTCGTCTCAACTGTTTGGATATCTACGGCAAAGTTTACTGCCAGGTCTATATGATTATGGGCTATTATTAGGATTTACTAACTTTCTAATGGGACATAACAGGAGAAGAGGAAAAGCAGAGCTGGACACAAATCAGCCATAGCCCAATCCAGAAGCACAGAACTACTCATCAGTTACATTACATATTTTATACATAGCTATACATGGGTTCCATGTACTGCATTTGCACGAATTTCTTTTGTATTTCAGTCAATGAAGTAGCACTAGTTCAAACGGAGAATTTTCTCCTGTTCTCTCCAGGTAATACAGTTTTTCGGACACAATTACGTACACCACGCAATGGTTGGGTATGCAAACATTAACAATGTTTGCCTTGTCAAAAAAATTGTATTGGAAGGACAGAATGGGACTTGTAGACATACAACGTTTTAAAAGTTTTCCTTTGCACTTACAGAAAAATTGTTAGCGCTGTAATACTGTCTGGGGATACAATTAGTATAAATTACTAAGCTCTACGTTTACATACAAGATATTTCAAGTCTAGTTGATATGTCATTGAGGTAGGTGCAACCAATTAAAAGTTACACCAGAGAAGTTATAGATTAGAGCTACATAAGTAATAACAACACTACAAATACACGAATATAGAGAAATTTTTGCAAATACTAATCTTCCAGATATACATACGCAGTACGCAGTAGGTATATTCAAACATCCAAAATTAAATAGACGTTGGCTGTCTTTCAAAGTAAATTTTTACAGATGCTTATAAGCTCTTGTAATAAATACAGACAGCTTTTGTACTAGACTTTTAAAAGTGTCTGTCAACATTTTATTTTTAAAGATATTATTGCCTGTACTTACTACAGAGCAACCTACACGCGTGCGAACTTTGTGAATAAAATATTTGTTATCCATAAATAAGCGTTACCAATTGTAAACAACAACGCTAGACTGTACACTAACAAAATGTAGCAATCTGTGCTGGGATGAGCAATTGTACAAGAAATTCATGCCTCTATGTACTTTCTGGTGCTGTCTCATCATAATTACTGCCAGTAGTGCATGATGTGAATGTGGTGAGTCGTCTTTTTGGCATCCATCGAGTATAAATACTCATAAACAGATTTCATAACCAAACCGAACCTAGTGCAACTCTAAACAATATATCTCTATTGCAAGTGTACCAATGGAAATCTCAATCTCCAGAATAGAGATCATCTCAACGACTTATTTTGGATCTGAGAAACGAGAGCAGCCGAACGTATCACTATGCACCTACCATGTACTACTGTGGTGTTTGTATGTACTAGGTACCTCACAGATAATAAATAAAAGGGAGCAACATACATCTACAGCCAGCAATGTGGCAATTTACAGATACCAATGCACTGCAGTACCTGGGCTAATTGTGCATAATGTGTTGCATTGCATTTGATTTGTTATTGCATTACATTTGCATAACAAATTGCTTTTGCTCCCTATCACCACCAAAACTGAGAATATGTTAGGTCTACAAATAGTTGAATTTGTTCT
The DNA here is from genome assembly GCA_019776445.1 of Tomocerus maximus. Taxonomy (NCBI): domain Eukaryota; kingdom Metazoa; phylum Arthropoda; class Collembola; order Entomobryomorpha; family Tomoceridae; genus Tomocerus; species Tomocerus maximus. Next base: position 12,109 of record JABASH010003411.1, on the reverse strand, counting down.
CGTGTCACAACAGTGTTTCTATAAATCACGTAATCACTTCAGTCTCAGTAACAACCAGTCACTAGGCATCTATAAAGTCTCAAGAATTATTACTTCGCAGACCCAGAGTCAAATCCGCTAAGATCAATCTTACTGGAAGCCTTAGCTTTTCCAAATCAAACCTACACCCTTGACTATGACTTTCATCTCCAGTTCAACTTGAAGCATTTCTCAATTTATCGAATGTCACAGTCATCGTCTTGTTCATGTAAGTGAATTCTATTGTAAATTCTAATACAAAATTTCATTAGTAAGCACCTAAGCTAATGTCTATCGACGCTTTTCCACACAGGTAGTTAAATGCATTAGTGATGGAACGGTGCACAAAGCTAACCACATGAGAGAAATGTTCCATATAGACAAGTTTATTCACTACATTCAAGTGCAATTAATAGCATTTATTTATAACTGAGATAAACGTGGACGTGAAGCTTGTCCTTGAAAATCAACCTACTCGATGAATAAATGTTTAGCTATCTGTATCTTGTTGATATTTTGGTATGTTACGATTTTGCAAGATTTGCATGGTGAATATATGTAATTTTTTTGCCTGTGAAGGCCAACTCGGAGGCAGTTACACTTTCGCAATATAAATTTTCCTAGCCCACAAAGATTTTCAGACTTAGATTTCGCACAAAACTATCAAAATCAAAAACGTCTTAAGATTATTTTTAGTTTCCTTTTTTGCACTAGGTTATGCACTAGGCATCATGTAACTCAGTATTGACCCAGATTTCTTAACCCATTTGAATTTATTTGCATGTGCTCCATGACTTGACTAATTAAGTTGAGACATATCCAGATGGAGCATTTTTGACTAAAATCCATGCGCATTCCAAATGTAGATCCATATTTGTTTTCATGATGTAGGTATTTATCTACACAATAATGGAATGTACTTAAAAGAGTGGAATATGTATGTTCCGAACAGGACAGCTTAGCATTGAGGAGAAACACTAGAAACTGTCGACAACAGAAATAATTTAGCTGAGCATAGAAAGTGTGAGAGAAATTGCAGAAATCGGAAAGGCTGTATTTTAGCAAAAAGCAATTTGTGCATATTGAGGGTAATCTTATTCAAATGGGCGTAGTAAATTAGTCGATAGAGAGAGGATTACACTCAAAAGAAAAGTCGGGAAGCAGACACTAATGGTAATCGACTAGGTAGATAAGGTCCCATTAGTAATGGAATTTTAGGGATTGCTAAATCATGATAGAGCACACTAATGTTAAATCCACTTTAGCAATGCGAATTGCAATTGTCTCCTGCCTGGGAATACGGCTATTGAGTGTCTGATAAGACTGTGTAGCTAAATAAACAGTCATTAAGTTGTACAATTGCATTTAAATTGAGACAATTGGGTTAATGTTCAAATAAGGGAGTTACTATATTTATTTATGTGTGCAGTCTGCCTTGCCCTTGTGTAAATATAAATTAAAGCAGTTCAGAAATGCTTTTTTCTTCCATAGTTAACGTCTTTAATCTAACTATGTAAGAAATAATAGATAGACAGAGCAGATAGAGTGACAAAAGCAAATACAGTGCAGTGTAATGCAAACAAAGCCATTTCTATTTGCAGCATTTAAGCTTTAAAAGTTGCCCGTAATATGTGAGTCAGCGAAATGATCGAAGAAAATGTGAAAATCAATAAAAAACCAATAGGTAGAACGTAGGTACTTCACCTGCATACCTATCAGATATGGCAGTTACAATATCAGTAAAACCAGAGAAAACTGTGTATAGGTACTCAGCCAAATAGTATGGATATTTTCTATTCGCTAAAAGGCGACACAGTAGCACTCTAGCACTAGTGCAGTTCCTACTTACGGGCTAACGGTTGAGATTAGGATGCGTTTTCTCTTTCAATACCTTTAATTATGCCCATTTCGTCAAAGTTTGAAATAAAATGTTACAAATTAAGATAAAATGTTAAAAATCAAAAAGATAAAAGCATTAGATTGAAACTTTAAACTTTTGGATCTAATCGAGCAGGGAAAAGAGAGAATCTTTCAAATAGGTCTTAATGCCCGGGTGACGTCAGAGCCAAAACGCCCAAAATCTTCACTACCTTTAAACAAATATCGAGTTCAGCACTGATAAGTCTCTCTGTCCGTTTCCTGAATAAATAAATGTTATTTAGGTCTTAAGGTGTGCTAGGAGTTGTACATGTTTAAGTTTCTGTTTGCTGACAATAATACTGCAAGCATATTATGCACTTTTGAGCGCTCAGTTAATTCATTTATACTATAAGGCAGCGATGTGTGGTAGTTTTTATAGGAGGCAAAACGCTGTTCGGTAAGCTAACAAGTTTGATTGCATGAGCACAATAGAAATATTATAAAGAATGGGGAAGCAGGGAAGGAAGTTACCTGAGCACATGGCAGGATTTCAGAGGTATTTTATTATGGCGTCTATAAGTAGGTCCATGTACATTAGCTATTCTCTGCTATTACTTATTGTATGAACAAGCAGTTAAGCTCACATTTATTTTATCTATACTTATATATTATTTGGCATATAACTGCATGTTCTCTATGTTACATCGCCTTACCTTCCTCTACATACTTACCTAGCCTGACTAGCCGAATTAATGTTGCAGCCACTATGAAGTAGGTACACGAACATAATATTATTGCATTGTATGTGTAATGGAATTTAGTTTATTGGATTGGATTGGAATGACGGTTGTCAGATAATGCTTATTTATAAGTTAGACATAACGAAGCCAGCAAACGCTTTTGACTCACTATTCACTTCTGCCTACAGCCAAACTTTTGGCAAAGTACAACTGCCATTGCTGCACTAAGCCAAAGGTTCTCTCCCTGTTCTTCAAACCAAAGAGGCGTTTTCTCTTGGAGGTACTTACTTTAAGGCCGGGATGTTGCTATCATCCCACCATTTATAATTTTAAGCTTTTGCCTTTTTATTTAGCGCATTAATTATTGTAATGAGTACGTAATTATATATTATTAGTCTCTGTAAGACTATATGGTATAAGAAGTATTTACCTACAGAAGGTATATTTAGATATTTAATCATGGCATGTCAAGTCATACTGAAAAGTAGCGTCAGAATAAATATTATACAAATACTACTTAAACATAATAATGTTGAAAAAATTCGTTCCAATTCATTAAATTCCAATGAAATATCACAACTTCTGGATTAATGAGTCCTAGGGATTCTAATTAGTGTTACGCAATCCATAGTCTTGAGATATTGCCTAAGCTGTGATAATCTCTACTAATTAGGTATGTTTACAGGGCAAACACAAATATTATGCGTCTGTAGGTCGCGTTTGTTGTATGCATGCGTTGTGGTAAGTAACTGACTCCTTTCTTAGGCAATGAAAGTTTATTATTATTAGTATAGGTAGGTGTTGGTGTGTATGCAGTGGGAAATGAGACGTAAGAGTGGAGGAGAGAGACATAATAATATGAAGCAGGAACCGAGGCCATGGGAATAATATATACTTGAGTTGGGGTATGATGGAGGTCTGGCTGTGCCTGTGTGTGGATGGTGACAGAGTTGACCAAATGAAGTTGGATGGATTGGTGACTCTGGCCACTTCTGCATGCCCACTTTTTCTATTCTTCATAATTACAAAGCGCACAATCGATATCTGTGAATATGAATTGAATGGCCCGAATGCACGAAAGGATCCGTCGGACACTAGAAATACAGAATCCCATGCTTTCCCATTCATTTCCCGTGTGGCTGGCTCTGCCTTTCCTCCTGTTTCTCACCCGAACAACCGAATAGTAGTAGCAGCAGTTAAGCGTGTGCACTTGACTCTCCTCTAACCCCTCACGTAGCTAGGCAAGTTGACTGACGTCTCAACGAAGCCGCAATAGTGTCAACGTGTCTGTCTCCGGAGAAAGCTCTGATTTCTCTTTCCTCCAGCAACCGCTGCCTACACCGATTTTCTTCTTTTCTCCAGGTTTCAGTAGACTCCTTCGTCAGAAAAGCTCTTCTGTGGAACCTCAGAGGCCTAATTTCAATTCTTCGCCAGTCGACACTCAAACCGTACAACCGCCTGACAATCAAGTCCCTGATAATCAAGTTCAGCATTTGAATCTGGATATCACAAGAAGTTCGCCTATTTTAATACCTAAGGTAAGCATCCCATATGTCACTATATCCATACCCAGACAAAAAGTAAACTTACACCATTATCTCATAATACCTCCAGATACTCATAATAATAACTACCTCCAGATACATGAGCAGGAGACGTGGAGGAATTACATTTCCTACGAACATTGACAACCCGGAGTTCTGATAGAACTGTAGTCAAACAGATATCTTAAAACATGTACATACAATGAAATCATTGTGTCCCAATTTAACTCAAAAATTATGTTCATTTGTACTAATTCGCATTCACGTGTACTAAAGTACAATATAATGCTTGCCACAAAAATTCTGATAGCTCTAGAAAAAAGGGGTTCAACTATTTATTTCAAGGAAAAAAAATAATGTAAATCATTAAATCCTTTTTATTTTTTTGAAATGAAGCATTTCTAAAATAAATATACCCAATTGTGATTCCTTGTGTAGTTCATGAACTCCGTAGCAACTTAGGTATTGTACGTCTTATATAAAGCTTTAAATAAATTATGTGATTGGAAATGCCGAGTATCTACCTATAAGGTTGGCATACTTAAGTATTTCATCCATCTACATATTTTAAGCTGTTGGTGTTATGAAACCCCACTCTACAGATATTTCCAGGTATAACTTGCCGATCGCTTGTACATTATTCATGTAATAAAAGTAATAATGTTTGGCTTATACATGTAAAATAAGTATAATATTAAGGTAAAATATTATGTAAATATTTCAGAACTTGAGTAATAAATAGTATGTAGTTGTACCAGTCACCTTAACACACATACACATAGTTGCTAGTTATAAAAAGTATTACTTCTCTGCCAGTGTTAAACCGATGTCAATTAGTGGCCTATATGCTGCTGCCAAAACCCAAAAAAATAGTAGAACAAACATGTTTGAGACGTAGAAAGCCCACTTACTTGTTAGATAACACACAAAGGCTGACACCGTTGTTAATATTTCATGACTCAGTATTGTACTACAACGTCTATTCTATTTCTTATGGCCGCGTTTACGCTATTAGGTAGAATTTTAAAGCAGGGAAGAAATGAGTTCGACTCGACTATTTTCCGCTGTATGTATGTTTAAAAATAGTTCGCCGAAGTTTAGACTTTCTATTATTGCTGAAAAATAGATGTCAATTTCAATAAAGAATCCCACGAATCCCACTACTCACCAAATGTATTTTGAATTTTCAATTGCAAATCATAATGACTCATGAGAATGGTAATTGATATAAATAGTACGACACTACATAAAGAAAGCATTATATTACATCTTAGCTAGCCCATTGCTAAAATAATGTCCGCTATTTGATTGTTTATTATTGAGCCAGAAGGTACTTAGTTATACCATTTGGCATGCACTTATGTATTTAATATTCTGCGCTACCCACATTATACGTCCTGAGGACATCATGAAAATATTCAATAACTTTAGAGAATTGCAAAACATCCGAGAGTTCCTTAGCTGCTTTAGTTCTGAGCTGAAAACATTGTTAATTAATGATAAGGAATTAGATTAGAAAATTCAGTACAGCAGGTTCATCTCCAACAGTATAGTAATCCCAAGTTACCTCATTTTCTTTTCTCTCGTGTCAGAAGCAATTTTTTACTAGCGAATTCAAAATGATTATTTTTAGACTGGTATAGTTAAGAGAAATGCCAGTTCAGGTCTTTATTGCATTAAGACACGGAATTGTTAAAATTTCCTTCAATGGTTGTTTAGTGATGCAGGGATACGTAGGTAATAATTTCTAAGCGTGCTCAATGTTACTTTCAATCCTAGAAAGACTGGCTTAAGGCTACCTTTATTTCTTAGCTGAATCATAATTTGGTCTTCAGATTTGATCACATTTCCCGAGGATCTATTAACAGTTAAATTTAATTTTGAAAAGTTTACAATATAAAAATTTAGCGAATGGTCAAAATATGGAAATCATATTATAGTTTTAAATATGAATATTTAAGAAAAGTTTCAAAATTCCACATAGCATACTCTGCTAAATTATTTATCTCTTTATTTAAGATACGAATATCTCAAAATTCTACGGTTTCAAGTGTCAATTTTCAAAAAACCTTGGAAAATATATCTGAATTTTGAGTGAAATCTATGGTAGTGCGATAAAGTCAGGACGCACGCACTTAGCCACACTTACACAACACACCATACATACAGTGTAGCTGCTTATTTTCAAGTTGAGACTTGAGACTTTATATTTCATTTTACAAGTCACTCTCTCTACCAAAATCTACTAGCAGAGATGTATGTAGCCATAAGTCAATTGGGGACTGAAAGTTTCAATCTATTTCGATTATCCTTATTTCAGTTCCTATATGTATTCCTTCACTATTCCTATTTCCTAATGGGAGTAATTGGTTTATTATAAACTTCATTACCTAACTGAGTGAAATCTTAATTTATTACATTAAAGAATGACTTAGTCCTATTTGTAACGTCAAAGATTTTGCATTTGGAATAATTAGTCCCACTTCAGACGTCGTAATAAGTAGAAGGCTTGCATGCTACTAAAATCATATTTTTGGAATTTTACAATATGAATTACTACAGATAGTTACGTAATTGACTTACCTGTCGGGTGGGAAGAGAAAGGTAAACTTTTCAGAATTAAGATTTTAGTGCAATTGTCAAGTCTGCGCAAGTGCGAAAATGAAAATCCTTCGCTTTTAATTTAAATCTCATTAATCGTCTTCGGATCTCGATTTTAGATACGATTACCAAGATTTAACTGGAAGAACGGCGGAAATGCTAGTAACGGTTATAGCTAGAATAGGTACTATAACAACTTTTACGGTATCAAACTAAAAAAATCTACTGTTGACTGCTAATACACCTCGGATTTAATTTTACTCTCCTGTTGCCTGGCTGAATAGCACAGGTGCATTTTGAATATTTTAGTCAGAGCTCTCAAAGAGGGCTTGATTTGTCTTTTCTAAATGGAATCTGATTGGATTCTAGTTTAATCCTAAATCTTATTCGGGGAATGCTATTCGTAAAGTGATTAATCCCGATTGATTGCAGGAGAGGACGGATAGTGGTCTCTTAACTCCCGGTGCGATGGTTGACGTCCGTTCTTCACTGTCAACTTCACCCCGCTTGATAGGAAGTCCACCACCTTCGGTTCTGAAAGAGCGAAACAAACGGCGGGACAGACAGCAATCCCGCCTGGCAGTGGATTCTGGTTTCGAGAGTGGTATTGGCGGGAATGTGGAAGGGGAAGAGGAAACGGTGATTCCCAGCGGGGAAGAGTCTTTTCCAGCCATCCGGCTGAGCAGATGTCCGGATGTGGATTCGCAAGTGAATGGCCAGAACGGGGCCATCGTGGACTCGAGGCAGGCGAACACGCCGAGCAACTCGCGGGGAGGTCGTAGGAGTTCCTTGACCCCGCCACCCAGACTCATCTCCTTCACGGCAACTGACGGCTCAACCCCGGCAGCTCAAGAATGGACGGCCAAGGAAGAACTCCCGTAAATCTCTCAGAGCTGTCAAAGAGGAATTATCGGGAGAAGTAGCTGCGGATTTCCAGTCTACACATACCAATAGTAGTTCAAGGTTTATTTCCCGCATTTCCTTCTCTCTTTGATGGTATTATGACCTCGTCTGACTGGCCTGTGCTGACCTCCCCATTTACGTTGTCGTCACTTACACTGCAAACTTTTACTAGATGGGATAATTTCAAACTACACTTAAGTATGTACATTTCATTATGTAGGTTACCAAGTCGTACATAATTTTTGTCAGTATCAATAGCATTCAATTAGCAGAAGTGGGAAAAAGGCGGTGGCTCTGACTATAATCAGCAAAGAGCAGTTTACCAAAAATGTGCTACGTATGTAGACTTGTACTGTGGGACAAGTTATTTTATACAGTTTGTTTAATTAATTCACTTCTTTGATGTTTAGTCCTTGCGTACCTACCCAAACCATACAATATCAATCTATATTAATTAGGTACCAATAATACTGTATTGTTTTCTCGTCTACCATTTTTCTAATTCTAAGTCAAACTTGAACCAATCCTAGATCGCAATTTAAGTCAGTGTTTTGATTAGTGCGTGCTAAAGTAATTTGAGTAGACGTAATGTATAATTAACAGAAGTTGTGGCTTGCTTTATAAAAATACTTGTAAACTAAATTACCTTACTAATATTATTACATATTATACTTGTATGTACGAGTAGGTGTTGGACATGCAAATTGGACATTTCAGACTGGGAACACACTAACATATAAACATTTGACACCCAAAGTCCGAAAAATAAAAATGTTTTAAAAAATTCCCTGAGTTTTAGTAAATAATGATTGTTTTTGAATTTTCGCAATGTCATTTAAAATTTATGATTTGGAATCAATATTTTTTGAATTCCTATACATTAATTGCACTGAGGGGTTTAAATAAATTTGGTCTCCAGTAATAATCTTAAACGGACTGCAGTGTTTGGTGTGTTCACATCTAGGATTGTCCAATTTGACAACAACATTCTCTAGACTATTTAGAAAATGAAATAATTAATCATCATAAGTTAAGCCATTCTTTTTCTTGTACAAAGGTAAACGTTTCAAACTGAGCGTCAACATTTATTGACTTGTGGAACCCTGTATTCGTTTCCAGTAGGTGTCAAATCACTTTGTTCTCCTTTTTCAAGCCCTATAGACGTTGTCTGTAATACCGACCTACATACTCTATAACAAAAATGTTATTAATATATTAACATTAGGTATAATGTATGCCAAATCACATTATTAAATATGAATTTACTTTTGTTGAGGTCAAACTCTTCCATTTGAATATCACTGTTTATTACTCATATGTCTGCTCTAAGGTTGCTAATTTTTCATGCAATATAAATGCTAATGCTTACCTGTGTCATCAGATAGCAGAATTTGCTGTCCTTGCATTATTGTTCTCATTGGCTGTAGGGGAAATCATGATAAAAATGAGGAAGGATTTATGAGATAACTCTGCATATAAAATAAGTGTAACAACTTTCGCAAACTTCTTGAGTCTAAAAGTGTAGCGTATAGTGTTGTGGTATTGGGGGAATTGGAAGTATTTTGCCGAATGATGCAACTTGTTATCTTATCCATACTAGACTTGCATGCTACTGCGGCATGCAAAATGGATTCTAGTATCAAAAATCTATGTCAAATTTTCTATTTAAGGCTGAGCCAATGCAAAACTATTTATTAGTACCATCAAGTCATGGCTTCAGATTTAATTAAAATAATTTGACTTATAGGCACGTTGCGAAAAAAGTGCAAGTCAAAAGTAATTTTTACCTGCAGTGATTCCAAATAAACTAATAAATTACAATAAGGATTAATAATCTATTCAGGTGGTGGTAATACACTGGTTAATAAATCATGAATTTCAAATTAGTACATGCCTGTGTGGTGGTAATGAATTACTGAAATTGCTGCCATACTACCTAAGTTGCTAATGCTTTCCAAGTGTGGATGGCTAGATAAACGTTAATTTGGCCAGCCGCACTGTCGCAAGCGTGGATTTCACTCTTTTAGATCTTGGGAATTGACAATAAAGGGTATTTTCCATTGGAATCCCGATTCACTTCATTCAGTTTCGTCTTCCTGCAAATTTCATTTAAGTAAGTGCAGTGTGAGTAGGTGAATAAAAAGAAAGCTGCTTTAAGACAAAGCAAAAATCCCCTAAAAACCCAAACCTAATCGAACCATTATATTGTTATAGTAGTAATAGGCAGTAGATGTGCGAATTTTGTAGCAAAAGGCTTATCGGATGAAATTCTCAACGTGCAAGATGGACTGTATCTCTCGCTAACAAAATGTTTACTTTCCCCTTACAGCTTGTACCTTGCTGTTCCAAGTTCCAATTCCAACGTGCCATATTGATATTTGTAGGTTAGCTGAGAACAGTGTAGGTTCATACGGACTTCCTGGATGGGCTTAGTTGATTTGCTGATTTATGTCCGAATTCATTTTAAGCTACCACTTAACACGATACCAAAATGTAAGCGTGAGACGTATCGTACCCATTAGGTATCCTTAGTAAGTATTCTACTTCTGTTACAACCTTAGCCTACAACTACAGCTTACAAGCTATGCACTTCTAGTCTTCAGTCATGACAATATTCGTTTTTGCTACTTCTACGTCATGATATTATTATTTGCAAATAAATACGCATAATGCCTAACATTAGCACTAGTGGCAGGATTTTAAAATTTATATTTATTATATCATATTATTTAATAGTAACCCATTGAATTGCAAGTATAGTTAACATTCTTATCGTTTTCTATTCTTGGCAGAATCTAGGAATTTGCCTTCTGTAGGAAAGTAGCCACTTAGGAAGGTACCAACGAGCGGAATTTACCGACAGTACCATTATCTGCGTTTCGTCCGTTTTGTGTTCGTGTTAATTACACACGTTTGCTGACTCGCTCGTATTTTATTATTCCCCCTGCATGGTCATCAAATGTTACAATTATGTTATGCTGCATTACAATTTTAAATTTATTTCAATTACAACTAAATCATAATAAATATATCAATCGTATACATGTCATTGGATGCCAATAATAATACACCAATTCGTAATTATCAGTAATCACAAACACCAATATCATACTCCTCCAACTACTATTTATGTGACTACATGTGAGACAAGACGAGCGAACTGCATGTTTTATGGCAACATGGTAAATTAGTCGCCAATTCTGCCGGACCGTACCTTCCTATAAGTAGCTACTTTCCTATAGTACATAAATTCTGGTTACCCCATAGAAATCTATTCTATCTGTACGTCTGTAATAAATTTCGAAATAAGTAGTAGTGCACTGAATGAAAGTAAAAGTACATAAATAAAGTCTGCGCCTATGTCTGGTTTAAGCAGTTTTAAGTCTGTATTCTCTTTTAAGTATTTAGAGCGCCGAAAATGGGTTAACAAATTAAAAATATAATTTCGTCATTTAAAACTGTATCAGGATTGGAGAATAGCAGTAGCTTTTTATTATATCTAGGGTGGATATCGGTATCTCTACTTTACACTCGGGAGCTACCAATAGAGTTTAATAAATTATTATTGATCATAAAATGACTTTTGTTGACCTTAGAGCATTAAATAAACACAAGCGGTGCAGAAAGCCGATTGACGTAAGGCAAAGCACAGCAAATTCTCAGAGTCCCATTTGAGACTTGAGACCCGCTGCTGCGAGGATGACGAGGAATAATTATTAGTTTATTATGCAGTATATGAATACAAGGAGTGTCTATGATTTACTCGTCGATCTATATCCCTACAGATTTTTAGGCTCTGCATTCGGAGGCTCTATAAGGGTATCGATTCTTCTTCAAAACTCATCAGAAATTCTGGTGTTTAAACGTAAATAGTAATGACGACAATCGAAAAACAGCAAACGAGTCATTATTTCGTGCGGGGGTAGATAGATACATAGACCTACTACATAATAATATGAAATGACTCTATACCGTAACTGCAACTGACTGCAAAGAGGATCCGTAAATTATTAAATCTGTCATTTATTCCGTGTTATCAAGGGACTGTCATTATGGATTTCAAGACATTCGTTAGCCACAAGCCCATTTTAGTGTATTTACTCCTGGAAGAAAGAAAGTAATTAAGGAAGAAATCATTTCTTAAGATAAGTAAAAGGTCAAGTTGAATAATGGCAAGATAATAAATTTTAGCATACGGCTAATAATGTAATGACAAAAGTTGTTGGCCTTTCTGCTGATCTCCTCTTCTAATTAAAAATAAATGTTAACTTAAGAGTATCTTGAAGCAATAAGGACTACATACAATAACTTATGTATGAAAAAATTACCAGTGAATTTACTTTATCTGCCTGGCAGAAGGAGACGAGTCATGGGAGGAAGAGCGGTGCAATCTTCCGAGAACGTACTGATTCAGTATCGTGTATACTGATGGGCCCGAGTTGA
>JABASH010003410.1:0-16570 GCA_019776445.1 Tomocerus maximus | reverse complement strand
ATATTATATTATAACTGTTTGGGCGTTCAATTTGGAATTACTACAATTATCTGATAAATGATAATTGTACACTCTGTTCCGATAGGGATCGAGTTGCTATTATTGCCAGTAGATTTTGTCTCTCTGAATCTAAACGTTTTAGGTACCTTCCTTATAATAAATTATCCGGGCAACCTTTGAACGCCCATTCTTTAGCATCAATTTTTTAAACACATGAAAATACTCAAAGTAAATAATTAATTTGATTTTTTTATCTATTCAGTAGTGTTCACAAATTCACAGTACAATGTACTCAGGCACGATTTGCAAGTACTGTGTAAATTTTTTAATTCGTCCGAGATATGAAAAATTACTAAATTGTTAGTTACGCGAAATTAATTGTAATTTTTATGTCTCTATACAGCCCTTGGGTGGCGTCCTCATCTACATAAAAAATAATAAAACTGCCCAGAGGAACAATTACGTTTTGTTGGCTGTCGAATTGAATAAAAATTTAATATGATCAAAATTATGTATTATAGGTATCTTAATTACATAATATGTATTGGTCTCATATAGGGTCCTCACATTTACGTCCCGATAAATCTGGTTAGACATCTTTGAGGTGTGCATCATGTGCAGTCATTAGGTATTTCCCGAGCAAGTCTGCGAACATGTTTTAATGAATTGACAATGAGAGCCACATCGATGTTAAATGACAAAATTTTGCCAGCGGAATTTACAAAATTCGAAAGATTGCGACTGTACAACAGTTAAGATTAGCCTAACATTTAACAGGAATATTTTTTATTACAAATAGGTTAGGTTTTACAGAGGACCCGTGCCTAACTGTCGCCGTCGCAACTGACGCATTTTGTAAAAACTGCATCCGGATTGATAGAGGATAAGAACGATTTATGATCGTTCTTATCCTGTGATCTTTTATTCTAATAATATGTTTAAGGTTCTTCTTTGCAGGGAAAGGGAGGCTTGCATGTAATTAGAATGCAGATTTATTTGTATGTATTCTGTTGCCTCGACTTGGGCTCATCCCTGACGATAAATCTCAAGTTCTGTAATAGCTACGAAGACAAATAATACCTCCAAAAAAAGCCAACAATATTTGGGAGATTGTAGTCCAGCGTAAGTAATACCTCCAAAAAAGCCAACAATATTTGGGAGATTGTAGTCTAGCGAAATTTCAAAATTTTATTCCAGTGCCTAACTAAAAATGCATTTGCAATGGCTGTCTGTACGGCCAACACGGAACTGATATCGATAAACCGCTAGACTACTGCCCAAGTTAAGAAATTACATTTTTTTGAATCCTGTCGGATACTGCAGCTATAGTAGAACTGGAGATAAATGGGAATAAAATTTCGAAAATGAGCTAACAGGGTAATAGCGAAATGTTGTAAAGTAGGTAAAAGCTTCCCTTTCCTCATGGCGACTAGTACGGCATCTCGTAGAATTCGAGTTTTGGCGAACTCAAACGAAAACCCCTTAACTGTCGCACTGTCGCATTTTGTACATAAAAGTCGCCATAGAAAGTTACCTTTCCCTTCTAATGTAGGTATAGTACGTTTTGTCATAAAGATGTCAAAAAAGCCGCAGTTTAAAAAGTAAAACTTAAAGGCAAAAAATACTTGGCAGATGATGTTTATTATGGTATAATATTTCACTGTATGTTTTAAGTATTTTTAACTGCGCATTATAACAATTTTCGAAAATACAACTACAATCATTGGATACAACATGTAAAGTATACGAGTAATCAATAATCACCCAATTCAGGTAGAATGGTTTAAATATTACATTTTCAATTAATACGCACCCATAACATTGCACTAAGGCGGAATAAAATTACATTATCAAGTATTGGGTAATTGGATATACTTAATTAGTACTTAGTTAACTATAATGATTCGTAACAAGATGTACGAGAACAGGACAATTGTAATTTTGGTTATTTACGATAAACATGGACATGATGATAAACCTGTTCATATTCCTCATATTTATGAAAAACTAACATGAGACCGGCAAACAGGATTGACACCTTATTTGTTGTACATTCGGACCAGTTCGGTTCGGACCAGTTCGGACCAGTTCGGTTCGGACCAGTTCGGACCAGTTCGGTTCGGACCAGTTCGGACCAGAAATCTTAAGAGAAAGCAAGATGTGGTTGCCGTCACTAAAAATGCTCTTCAGATTCCTCCCTGGAATTCTCCAGGCATTTCCGTCAAGAAAACTTGCTAATAATATGAGTACGAAAGCTGAAAGTTTTAGCTGAAATCTGCGAGACTCCTTTCACAACCAGGCGTATAATCCTATGCAGTTTTTACAATCCTTGCTACAAAACTGCATTAGTAAAATCAATTTTGCCTTTTTCACATCCAATATTTCTTAATAAACAAAGGTATTAATAACAATTATGTAGTAACATTTATTCCCACATCTTTGCTAAAAAGGTACAATAACAGTTACTAGAAAGACAATCAGTTTACACACACTATCTAAGAATGTAGTACATAAGGTAATAAATAGTTAAGGGTTGACTTTTACTTTGCATTTTTAAACTGTTATAGGTGGCGTTTCCCATTTGTCAACGTAATAGCTATTCGCTCTGTGAATTCTTCAATGTAGTTAGAAAGTGAGCGATGGCAAAAGACGGAGAAAGAGTAAATGCTACAAAAATGTGTGTTCGCTCATTGTCAGTTCAGCCTCCCTCCCTTATTGGTACTCATTATTACTATACTAATGGTTAGAGGTAGTAATCTGAAACCTAAAAATATCCAAGGTTAGATGATGTCAAGTTCCAGAGTTACATTTTGTTTTCCGAAGCCGCGAGGACTAACTACGATACGAGTAAGTTATAATTATTAAATACATGTTAACAGAAAATCACATCGTCATCGTTTGTTAATGTTTTGATTTATCAATAACACTGAGCTTTACATTTCCTGGAAAGTTTCTTGATAAATCTTGATCTTTAACTGATTTAAATAAATCCTTCTCCCTTTGTGTCGCACTTTTCTCCCGGAGAAAGGACTGCCAAGCGGTTCTAGCAGCCTTGCCTCGTTTAGTAGTGCCAGGAATCATTTTGATTTTGTATTTATAACTTTGTAAAGAGGAGTATGGAGCAATCTGAAAATAGACAGTACATGAAAATTAAGGACATAGTTACATATTTTGCCATAACCCTCAACCCTAATACACTCAGACGTTGATAATTATCGACGAATCAATGGAATTTAAAAATATCTTTCTTGAAATTAACTCCTAAAGTAAATATAAACCGAGGTAAACCAAATAAAAAACTATCCTCTCACCACAGGTACAGCAAAAAGTAATTCGTCATCTTCCCGAGGCATGCCAGTTAGAGTGTTTAATAAGTCTAGTTCGGTCTCTGCGGTTTCATGCTCTTCTTCTTCGTTTTCTAATTCTTCTACAAGTTCAGACTTAGTTTGAGCTTTCTCAATTTTCTTTGAGCCATCTGCTTCAGCCTCAGGTTCAGCCTCTTTGTCCTCATTATCATGGACAGCATCTTCTTTACCAATACATGAGCTGGTCTCACTATCTGCTATTGATGTCATTGTTTTTGCCGAACTGATTTCCTTCTCTAAATTGGAGCTAGTTGAATCTACGTTATTTCCACTACTTCCTTTAGCCGAGCCAACTTTAGCCCCTTTCAGCAATTGCATTCGCAAAAATCTTTCTTCGTCATCCTGAAACTTATACTTCTCTTTCAACTTCTTTTTTCGTCCATGCTGTCCTCTTTTTTCCCCTTTAATTCCATGCTGAGGTGAGTCTTTGGGAGTAGCTACTTCTTCTACCACTTGTGCGAGTTTTCCTCCTTTGCCTTTCTCATTAGCATTCTTTTTATTCTGCTTAGCCTTTTGCTTATTAATTTTTATTGGTTTTAGAGGTTGGGTATTACAAACTATAAGTGTAGACTCTTCTTCATCTCTATTTATTTCTACCGGGTCCGGTTTTGTGCTACTCTCCGAAGAAAGGCTTACAGTCCGAGTACGAATTTTATTAGAGGAACCACTCAAACTTATATTGACTTGAGTGTCTGGAAACTCGTCGCTATTATTTTCTTCTTCGTCGGAACTGCCATTGTCTTCATCTTCTGAAGCCGACTGTCCCTTTTCGACAGTAGAACTAGATTCGCTAGTCGTCCTTTTCGATGCTTTTGACATGTCCTCCTGAGATATATTTAATGCTCGTCTTGGTCTGTCATTCTTATGCTTGTCTAAGCACTCATCAGTTAGACGAAACAAAAATCCAAATCCTAATACCAATTGACAAGGGGGTAAGTAGTTCTTTTTACCATAAATCATAAAAGATCCAGCAGGAAGATATTCTCCAGTTGGGGCAGATCGCGAAACTTGCTCTCCGTAAACGTAATATGCGGCGGCTATTATTTTACTGTCCCATGAGCCACTGAATGAAATGGCATAGCATCCAGCTTCGTTAAGAGTCTTTGGCGGGACTGCGTCAATGGGATTGTCATTCTTTATTATTACGGTGGGAGCCCCGTGAGCATCAGCATGAAGATAGACATCTTTAGGTTTCATATACTTTGATACTAAAAGAGCGTTTTGATGACTGTCTCTTCCACAAAGTACCAAATAATTTTCTGAAGAAATAAACCAGAGGAATTTTTCAAACCAAAATACTTTGCGCGCTTTTTTGATAGAATGGATCGCTTCGACTTCTTTTAAAGTAGCTTTTGTTTTCTTTTCGGACGATTTAAATGCCTTCTCTTGCGAATCAATTGTTCTTTCTTCTTTTTTGGCTGATGCTTTCTTAGAGTCATAATATTTAGTTGCATTGGAAAAAGCAGACAATCCTAGATCAATGTCGACTATGTAGACCTTTTCTTCATCTTCAGTGTTGTACGGATCACTTAACTGCATGGAAAAGTGATTACGATGCAGGTTCATTCCAGTAATAGTACTAGCCAATGGGTCGCCATTTTTCTTTGCATCTTGAATTTGTTCCCATATTTCGTCCCTGTTAAATAACCATACATTTTAATTTAACTGCGCAAATAAGATTTTATATTCTATTTTAACAAACACGAATTTTAATATTAAGTAATTGTTTGACTCAATTTTTAATTAAATACCTACCATGATATTTGATTGGCTATCATTTGACGTATAGCTGCTATGGCCTTTTCTACCACATTGCGATTTACAGTGATCATTTCAGCTTTAATCTTGTCAATTTCCTGGCCTTCTTTAAGTTCGTGCAATCTTTTCTGTTGATCCAATTTTACTTTGTCTAGTTTCTTAAAAGCCTCTTTTTCTTGGGCCAATTTTTTCATATCTAGCTTTTGCGACTCTATTTTGGAAAAAAAATCGTCCACTGCTTCATCAAACGACGAAAATTCAACTTTATTGTCGTTGACGTAACTGGAAATAATAACAGAAGGATGAAATTGGTCATAAAAATTCTGCGTTTCTTTCTGATCAGTCTGATTGTCAACCTCTTTAGCGCCTTTCTTTTTGCTTGAAGTGGCAGGTGAAAGTGTAATAAAACCACCGTTGTGACTGTCACTTGTTAAAATCGACTTTCCAATTTCCAGTGCATTGCAAAACTTCTCCAGCAATATTGCCTTCTCCTCCTTTAAAGTTGGAATTTTCATCTGAGGTGTCAGTTCCTCCAGTTTTAGAACGTGAGTAAAAAGAGCAGGACCAAATTCCATTTTTGATAGAAATGTATCCCGCAAACTTTTACCCCCATTAGCTTCAAGGAGTTCATCGACTTCTTCCCTTTCAATAGTAAACCTGTCCTTTGCTCTCTCAACTGCATATCTTTCGTGTGCAGCGAATCTATCTTCACCTTGTACATGAGGACGAAGTACACTCAAAATTTTATATTCGTGATCAGTGAGAACAATGTTTCCTTTATCATACAGTTCCAATAATATATGGTTTGTAAATACATTGGTCCCAAACTCCAAGTCTACAATTCGATCCGTTCCGAGTTGTGTTATTTTCTCTAATCTTTTGTTGTTAAGATGTTTACGAAGCTTCATGGAGAAACCAGATGGAGCTGGATTTTTCGGCCATTCAAAAGAAGTTGTATGGAACCTAACTCCAGATTCTAGCAATAATATTTTCTTAGAATCAGTTTTGGAAAACCTTATTAAATAAGTTTTCTTATCGATATCATAAATTCGGTCTACGCGCATCCCAACTAGATCCTTTTGAAGGTCTTTGATGAGACAAACAATATCTAGAGTCGTTAAGCGATTCTTCATCTTGAGAAATCTTCGTCACGAAGGTCAAGTTCAGAGGCGACTAAATCCGTCAGGCTCGGTCTTTAAAACAAAGGATAAATAAATAGCAAAACCAATTAAATTCTGTCTCTTGCGGGTTGAATCTGAAAATTAATCTGAAAACTTTACTCTATCTTTTGCCACAATAATGAATTTAATTACCTACGACTTCGGTGAGTTTTCAATAAAGGATGTGGATGTGACTCGCATGTATAAATCTTATCGACTTATCCGCTTACACTTTCCAATAGAATCGAAATACTAGAATTTAGAACGAGCCCAGCCTCCTGGTTTGATAGTCGAATCAAATGATGGCAATGGATTCGCGGTGCTGAAGCCAGTGCTGAAACCAATAAAGTTTTTAAAATTAATATAGAGCAGTCGAGCCGGTGCGGTAAACCCCGCAAAATAATACACGCACAAGCAAATATTACTCACAAGCAAATATTACTCACAAGCAAATATTTCGCACAAGCAAATATTACGCACATCAATGTAGGGAAAGTTGTACTTATACTGTAGAGAAAGTTGTACTTATACTGTAGAGAAAGTTGTACTTATACTGTAGGGAAAGTTGTACTTATACTGTCACTTTTCACCATACCGGCCACAAACTCCGGTTCCAGCCCCTTAGCCAGCCGTATATATTTTATTGTACTCAGAAAAAGCTACTATACCGGACTGACAATTGTGGCTGACTTTAGGACTTTCACTTCAGAGAAAAACTTTCCCCCATTTAATGCGTCATAAAAGTATTACATGTGTCAGCTTGATAATAATATTGTGACATTTTGGGAAAGTCTTAAAAGTCTTAGTTACTGTTCTAGATTTGACAGTAAGAGAGAGTATTCCAACTTCCAACAGCTGATAGAGCCTATGGCAAGCCTAATAATCAATAATTAAATTAAAAGTAGCTAATAAATTATAACAACGAATATTTTGTTATTCACCTGTGTATTTAACGCGACCACAAGTCAAGACCGGAAGGAATGCATTTTATTATTAAATTTCAAGTACTATTATTAGATTTCGAATGATCGTACAGTCTGTTTGTACTGTAGATTATTGATTATGCGGCTACTAATTAAAAATTAATATATTACATATCATTTACTACGATCTCGAAAAATACCAATTACATCGTGCATAATATTTAATATCTTACGAAATTCTGAAGCTGCAATCGAAATCGAATCGTAGTAATAGTATAGTAAATCGTAAAGTGCTACGCAGCACAACCAAAAAGACAGAATCGACCTTTCTTGATCCTGAAATGTGATATAATTCGATCCGATAATCCTTACTTCAAGAATTCAAATTTAGCACCAAAATAGTTCCAGAGGACAAACGTTCGGGGTGTAAAGAATATAGAAGAGGTACTAATGTAGAATACTACATAGTAGATGCAAGTTTACGTGCAAGTGTGCTGTTGGGAATTAAAAGAGAGGTGACGACGCGTGACGGCGGCAGTACCAATTTAGTTTTGAGTATTAGTCCATATTGTACTGTTTCGGCGCTTCAAGTAAACTGGCGTGTTGAAGATGAGAATGATCATGAACCAGAATATTACGGCGATTGAAAATTGCAAAGCGGCGTACAAGTATTGTACTCTGTTATTTCATTTCAGAATCACATCGCGAAAGCGAAATCCTTTATGAAACCTATAGCTTTCCAAAGCTCCAAAAACATTATACCTTTACATATATAGATACATCCTGTATATACCTACTGTCGTAAAGCATACAAAAAGTACTATTAATTTATTTTATGAACACGAACAGCGCTATACTATAGTACTGCTGAATACTAACTGACTACACACTGAGCAGCACAGAATAGACTTGAATAGACACCATTCACCAACCACAACATCACTACTCTGATACGTTAACTTTAATTTTAATTTCTAACAGCAAATATCCATGCATGCATGCATGGTACGTTCGTTCTTCGCTCGTTTTGTGTAGGAAGATTGTATAGCTTTTAGTGTGTGTAAAAATCAACGCAACTTTACACTAACTGAATCAGCTTCAGTAGCAGAGCAAGCGATACCTTTTTGTTGGATTCGAATTCGAACATTAATATTTCATATATTCGTATGTTGTGCAGCGCAAACATTTAGCTTGTGTTGGATTTGAATTCGAAGAGGAAAGGTAACTTTTTCAGTGATATTTTATTTATTTATTTAAAATGTTTAGAATTTTATATTATTCCGTTGAATATTTCAGTTAAAACTAGCTTTCAAATTGTAACTGCTCATGCCGTATTGACATTGCATGTAGTTCGTTACACAACCAGATTCATTAGAGATCAGTTCATGAATCTTCTGATCTGAAATGAAACTGACTTGACAGACTGAACGACTATTCTTTCGTATTCGTAGCGTTCCTATATGGAATGTGAATGTGTTCATCATTGTGATACACACTAATTTAAGTACATACATATGTTGATTTGACTGTCTCATTGGGTGCTGGAAAGCATTTTTTAATTTTTTGTTTGCTTATCATAATGCCATGAATATGAGGTTATTAGACTCTAATATTTATTTCTAAATTTCAGATATACCATAAATTGGTGAAGAAAGAAACTGAGAAAAATGGCCGATAAGGACGATTTAGACAAAACTATCGCGGAAGACTTGGTTGTAACCAAGTATAAAATGGCAGCTGAAATCACTAATAGTAAGTCAGTTCCCCTTGGGGTACTTTGATGCTATTTAGGTTCGGAGTACACATATAATTTTGTATCTGTATAACCTGCAACAGTGTTAATCTTTCAATAATTGTGCTAGCATATGGAATACTTTCGGGAGCATGCACCCGGCGGGAAAGGACTTTCTCTTTGTCTATTTATGCAAAGTCTGTCTGAAGTGTTTAAGTTGTGTTAGTCATTAGTTGTTAGTATTACGTGGTATTGTGGCATTACCAATCAATCAGATTGGGAGCTAGATAGAAGAAAAAACCAATATTAAATTCATTTTTGTCTTACACATATTTAGACTTGGTAATCAAATTGTAATGATGTCGATATGAATATTATGAAATGAATGGGCGAATAATCGAATATTATAATTATTTTTAATTTGATGCTGAATTCAATAAGCTTGACATTCTCGACGCATAACTATCATAATATTAATATTGACATTGCCTGCCTTCCGCTTATACTAAACTAAAGCCTTTTTCTTTCAAATATAAAGTCCACAATGTAATTATTTTTGAACACAACTCATGCAACGATGCAACCATCACCGCATCGAGTATAATAATATAATTTAACAATTTGATGTATTGTGGAGATGTTTAATCTTACAAATTGATGCCAATTGATCAATAATTAATTAAAATATGACATTATTATAATATTGCTCATTAAGTGTCATTAACTTTCCGATGAAGTAATGCAATTAAATGACAATGTTTGTTTACAGAAACGCTGAAAGAGGTGGTTGCAAAATGCGTTGTTGGAGCGTCCGTTCGAGACATTTGTGTTTTTGGTGACAAAATGATAATGGAAGAAACCGGTAAAAATTTCAAGAAAGAGAAGGACCTTAAAAAAGGTAAAGAAGGTTTCCATTTCCCTTTGACTTAAACGAAAACAGATTACACTATCATTTATAAAATATTTTAAATGCCAATTTCTCCCCTAAAACATTTTTTCAAATTCTTCCTTTGATTTGAAAATAAAATTTTGTCTATTCCGGAGATGTATAGCTTATTATTGGTAATTTATCTTTTGATTTGATAACAGCCAACTGTAAAAGCGACAACAACAAACGAAACGTCATATTTTAATTTTGTTTTGTGTCTGATATACTGCTTTGTTTATCATTAGGAATCGCCTTTCCAACATGTATTTCTGTTAACAATTGCATCTGCCACTTTTCTCCACTAATATCTGAGCCGGATTATGTACTTCAAGATGAAGACGTCTGCAAAATGTAAGTATGATCATAATATTGTTTTAAAATTCATTGAAATTTTGAAAAATATAAATAATTGGTTTTGTTTTCGCAATTTTAGCGACTTGGGAGCCCATATCGACGGATTCATTGCTGTGGTTGCTCACACAATTGTAGTGGGTGCAAGTTCATCAAAGAAAGTAACCGGTCGCAAAGCTGATGCTATTTTGGCTGCCCATTACGCATCTGAAGCTGCACTTAGATTAGTTAAACCTAATAATGAGGTATTTATGTTATGATAATTTCAAGCCACATAGAATGTTTTCGATTTAAAAATTTCAGAAGTGCTTAGTTTCATAATTTCTGAGAACAGAATGCACAATTGCACAGGCATGCATGTGTCCATACTTTTAATAATAATTTAATTGATGTTTTTAGTCAGATAAGGTAACAGAACATGTGCAAAAAATTTCTGAAAGCTACAATTGCAAGCCAATTGAGGGGATGTTAAGTCACCAACTTCAGCAAAACATAATTGATGGAGAGAAGACGATAATTCAAAACCCTAACGAAGCTCAACGTAAAGAGTACGAAAAGTGTACCTTTGAACTTCATGAAGTTTATGCTGTTGATGTACTTATCTCTACTGGAGAGGGTCAGGTAATTAACTTGGAACTACATTCTAGTTTTTGCACTTGGTATCTATTTATTATTCCAAACCAATAACCAGTACCCGTGTTTGAGTCAAAATTATCGCCTGTTTATTTATTTACGTCATTTACAAAGCCTAGAGGAAGGTGAATGAATGTGGTCATTGTAGACTAGTTATAAATCACATTAACAATCACTATCGCAAAACTCATTAAAATGTTCAGACTAATTACCATATACGCTGATTTCAAACAAAGTAAGAATTTCTCAGATGAGTTTTGTCTGACTTCTTACTTGGGCACACCAAAATCAGTCAAAAATGTTTCCTCTGTGTGTGATATTTTGCTACTAACTGCTAAAAAATGCCATCCTTTTAAAACGTTAAGGTTATTCTAATCTAATGGAATCTTATTGTAATGCAGGGAAAAGAAATGGACACTCGTATTTCAGTGTATAAAAGAACTGACGAGCAGTATATGCTTAAACTTAAGACTTCCAGGGCTTTCTTTAGCGAGGTAATGTAAAAAATTAATTTTATTTTGTAGTTAAATAAAATTGTAGCATTTTCATTCGGATCTTGCTGGATTTATAACGGTTACCTTTATCAAAATTTTAATGTATATTTACCTAGTAATGAATGCCTTTGCATTTTGAATGGTATTGATAGGTACAAAGTAAGCATGGAATGATGGCGTTCAATTTGAGAGACTTCGAGGATGAAAAGAAAGCGAAAATGGGAGTAAATGAATGTGTAAATCACAAGCTCATTGATCCTTACCAAGTTCTTTATGAAAAAAATGGTATGTTAATTATAATTATTATGTGCTTTTAACTTTTTATCTCAGGATCTTTTTATGTGCAATTCAACAAAGACAAAGTAACTGACTCTTGAAATTTTGATTTTGTTAGTGTACAGAATATAGACAATAATATGTAAAATGCAAGTGAGCTGCGTATGTTTATTGATACATTCTTCTTATAACATATCTAGGTGAAATTGTAGCACAGTTCAAATTTACTGTTCTATTGATGCCTTCTGGATCCCATAAAATCACAGGATTGCCCGTTGACATTGAACTGTACCAATCGGATAATTCAATTAAAGACGAAAACATTCAGGTATATTTATTTCATGTTAAGCCACTAAAAAAGACTGAAAAACGAAAAACCATTCAGCCATTTGCTAATTCATTTTCGTGAATTAAGGTCAATTATTATTTTCTTACAGAAATTATTGTCTACATCTGTGAACCCAAGCAAAAAGAAGAAGAAGAACAAAGCAGCCGGGGATGCAGATAAAGGTAAATCAGAGACAAAATTGGATCCCCAAGCCACCAATGGGGAAACAGAATGTTGACCGGTGGCTACAACTCATTATTGGTTGTCAGCAACAAAATAATTACATACAATAAAACTCATGGGAAAGATGTCAACCGCACTCCCTGAATCAATAAAAACTGTTTTGTCTATCCTTATATATATGTATATCAGCTACAAATGCTGAAAACAAGACACCCATCCTTCCCGATTCGTATTAATACAGATTAATGTGACAAAGGCCTTTAGCTCAGACATGTCCTAATAATCTTTCTGGTTTCTTTTTTTAAGCTTTTGTTATCCGGTATTTTTGATTCCCAGGTTTAGTGTAGTCATGTCAGATATTATACATTTGTTGCTTGATCATATCGAATGTACCCTCCAATATTCGAAATGACATTTATCAGAGGCGTAATTGACTGTCAATAAACCTCTGCCTTTTGTTATTTACGATTTAAATTGATCTAAAAGAGGCCGTTTTTTTGGATTTAAATTGTTCGGCTCTATTTGGCATCAATTACGGTATGCTCTAACGACTATAAGGTTAAGGAGATCAATAATCAGAACGGCATGTACGTGAGGTATGGGGTTGGAAATAAATAATCATGTTAATATTACTGACATGACCACCTCCATATCGAGCAAGTGCCTACCAAAAAGTGTCAAATAAAGTTTGCAGTGACATAAATCACTTATGTATTTAAAAATAGTTTTACAGTTTAGACAGATAGGTACCCTTTCTAGTTAATTTAACCTGTTTAAATTCCATTTTTACTGGTTTTTGTACTATGTAGATAAATGCGAACACCTTTTTTTCTTTTTTACCAAATAAATCTACATACGTTTAAATTGTCAGTTAAGCCGTCAGGCAATATCCACACATAATATTCGTAAAATGCAATAATAATAAAGGCAGTAGAATGTAAAAATTGATGAGTATAAGGTCTCCTTGAAAATGTACATGTAATACAACACAACACAGCCAATTAACCCCTTCGGTTTGGTAACCTTCTTTGGGAATACTCGAAAATGCCATGAAATGAAAAATATTACTGAAATCGAAAAGATTATATATTTTAATAGGAATGACGTTTCTAACTGACTCGTTTAGGGATAAGCTTCTGCTTACAACTAAAAATCTAAATGTTATTTTTCCCAAAACGTAACTGATGTTTATAATTTGCACGGTTTATTGTTTGTGTGAATCTTGCCGCTGTGTCACGATGTAAAATTCAATTATTGTCAATCAATGCATGTTGATATGCGCCAAATTATAGCAAAATGTACTGAACAAATAAGCAACGAGACAATGACTAAAGTAAAGGTTATTAAACCGAGGGGTTACTAGTACAGTGCAGTGCATGAGATACACAAAAATAATGTTATAGTGGTATTGTAATGCATAGAGATTAATAATTAAGAGTAGGGACCTACCGAAATAATCTGATTGGATGGGTACTTCTAGTATTAGGTAGAAGTTAGTTTGCATTGCAATACCAAAATTGTATATCAATATTTAATTTGTAAGTTTTATAATAATTCAATTATAGCAATACACTAGAATAGAAAATCTCATTTCACTTCTTATATTTAGTAAACCTCTCTTGGATCCTTTAGATTCGTAAAACCAACCTAAAAATGGCAAACTTAATCTGGATGGGAAGCAAAATATTAAACACCAACTATACGACCTGCTTAATGTCTCATCTCCTACCCGGCAAAAACCTGTAAAAACTGTTTTTTGTTTGTTTGGATAGATACATATGTGTGTGAAACTGTTAAAAATGGGAATGCGGGTGCATTTTGACTTTGGAAATAAAATGTTGGAACGTTTTACTTTCGGTTTATGATTTTTTAATACCTCAACCCCAAATTATTCGTGATAAGGTGTGGTCTGTGGTCTATAAAGTATTATACACTAACAATTCCACTACCAGAAATCTATCATCATCACAGAAATATAAAGAAGTAAGCCATCATACTACATTCATGCAGTACATAGTATTCGCAAAGTTAATTTCAAAATAATCAGCAATACTAACTGACTTGACATTAATAATTCATTACCATGCAATCATTATTATTTCGATTACATAGACAATAAATTCTAAAATGTACACATTAATCAACGTATTCGAACAGTTTAACATAAAATGTAATGAACATCGAACGTAATGAACACACTACATACAGATTGGGTATACTGTTTGGTAGGTATTGTACTACTCTATGTACAAGGGCACTCTTTATTTTCTTAAGCTTTTTTGTAACTAATATTTCAGTTTCAATAACTACAATAATCATCAATTAATTTTATTTTCCCCCGAATTATCTGCAGACAGGTCGCCCAATTTTTTCCAACCAGCTTTTCCCAAACTTTTAATCGTTGCTGGCGAGTTTACCAAAACTTCTACTGTCCAGGTAATCCCCTTGTTCCATATTGGTTTAATTACACCATCATTCCCAGAAGATGACGACGACAGGTCGAAATTCAGCCATTCTTGTCGAAATTCAGAAACAGCCTACAAACACAAGAATAAAATATACCATATATAACTTTTTACAATTATTACCTATCGTGTCATTTAACGTCATTAGCTTTATAGTTAAACTACTACTACATACATGGTAAACAGAGATTAAACTGAAATGGATTACTTTTTTATAAGGATGAATAGACGACACAACAGCACCTTTAGCCTCAGAAATAGAACTAACTAGTATAGGTGGTGAGGATCTATACAGGCTACACCATTCTGACTTTAGTTTTTCATAATTTACAATAGTTTCTTCGGACCCCTTCCATAATCCCGATTCATAATAGTAATATACCGTTCCAGCGCCAAGGGCAGTTTTTGTGCTGAACCTAGAACATATTAAGATTATATGACCATAATAGAACATAATTTAAATTCATTACTTTTGAGCCAACACTTACAACTCAAATCTTCTGTGTCTGTACTCTGTACTGATTAGTATTATGTATTATGCAAATATAACTATATTATTGTTAATATTTATAGTATTAGTAATGAAGAAGGCGGAGGAAGTTCCTCCGAGGAACGCCACAAATTCTGAGGAAAAAATGTGGAAGTGGAGGCGGAGGAAATTAGAGGAATTGAGGTGGTGGAGAAAATTGAAAGGAATTTTATCGGGAGAAACATTTGGTGGAGTGGAACTGCAGATACATTCACTGAAATGATTCTGCAACTTCTCCACAAATTCCTCCACGTTTACAAATTCCTTCACGTTTACAATTTCCTCCACCTCCATTCATTTCCACCGCAATTTCCTCCAATCGCCTAATTCGGGATTGCGATTGCGAGATTGATAAAAATTCATTATATGAATAATATTCATAAAAAATTGACATTATTATTTACTTACATTATTAATTTACCCAGCTTGCGAAGTGCCATGTTTTCCTTTTCAATGTTAAAATTAGATTCACCCAGCAGGTCACAGGTAGGTATGCAATCTTAAATACGTAAGAAATCTGCAGATTACAAAAACATTAAAAACGAATGAAATTAATCGTAGCCCATTAATTTTTGGGGTGGCCAAATAGAATTTCAAATTTCGGGCGTTATGTATTTTTCTTTAACATATAAGTAAGTAACCGAAAATTAATAACTCCCGGCATTCTTCATTTCTTAGCTATCGAGATTAAATAATATTGTATGATGACCTTGATCATTGATAAAGATCTTCAATAAAATTATTCAAAATTCTTCTTACCTTCTGGGAAAGTAGGCAGATAATAATGTGAGTGAATTGTGAAATGGAACACTGGAATTAGAATTCAAAAGTTCGTTTCGCTACGGTCAGCTGGATGATAGTAATTATCTGTTTATTTTCCTTGACGTTTGTGTGTGGCGTTAGTTTGCTTGTCGGGTCTCTTTGATGACCATTGAGACTTTAACATTTAAAGATCCTTGATAGCACGCGCGAGGCTTGAATCCGGCTCCCTGATTCTGATAGAGTAAACAAACACTCAGCAGTAAACCAAACAGAATTGATGGTATAAAATATATTATAAGCAGTACTTTTACTACTCTGCTACTGACTAGTGACTAGTGAGGTAATGACTACATAGGTAATTAAAATTTATCATAATTTAATTAGTTACGTTTCTTGCCGGTATCGGATTCACAAAAAATCCAAAATAAGTTTTAGAATTTTTTAACTTCCAACTGAAAATAATAATATAGCATCCCTTGCATTTGCAATTTATTATTAACATTCTAATTTTGAATTTTTATCTCGTACAGTATAATTAGGGAAAGTTGCGTTGCGTGTACTCGTTAAGGTCCAACTGTAGTGGTTGCATTTGCATGTGTTTTCCCACTCCGTCTTGGCAGCTATAACTCACCTAATTGTTATTCAATCTAGACGTAATTAGTCTCAAAATTTAGATTAACTAT